>VUQG01005060.1:30682-58026 GCA_015106755.1 Etia nguti | reverse complement strand
TATCAGCTTTTTTTTTTTTTTTCCCCACTGGCCTCCTGCTTTTTTTTTTTTCTAAAGTCCAACAGATTTTGTCTGTAGCTCATGTCCTGCATGCCCCAACGGTTGCCCAGCGCACGCTGACAATCAGCCAGATGGATCTCCAGCGCGACGATTTCTGAGTCCCTGTAGAAAAAGGTAAAACCCACAACCAAAAGCATGAGAGATTACTGTATTTGCGGCAGTCCTTGAGTTTGTGCTCGCCGTCTGGCTGGAGTATTCAGCCACTGCAGTGCTCTGTCATTCTGGGCACACAGCACACTCCCAAGCGCTCTATTTACGGTAGCCGAATCCCTGCTGCGTGGAGCAGGAAGGGTATAATCTCCCAGTGGTATTCTGGGTGGTGAATCTGCCGGTGTTGTCTGTGCATACCAATGGCAACCTCACCTCTGTCTAAGGAGTTATAATGTATAAAGAAAGAAAGAAGCGGCGAGCCAGCGAACAGAGCGCTGAGGTGTTGGAAGGCAAACGCTGGTGTCTGGTACCCCCGGTGGGGAAATACATTCGCTCCCACCAACACTACTAGTGCGAGTGTTACCACTTTGGTGTCTCCTACTCGTACCACCTGCGTCTGTACAGTCACACCGTGCTGGATTCAATCAAGCAGTCATGTAAAACAGCTACATCTACGTAGTGTTTATGTATGCCACCACCTGCAGACATGGGGCTCATTCTGAGAGCTATGATCATCTCGCTGCAAGAAAATGTGATGGAATTTCATTTGAAGAGAGTGTACCTGCAAACTGAAGAGGACTGTAAGAGAAGGTGTAGATTAAACTGCTGTGAGACTCGAGCCTTTCTCAGACATGGGCTACAAAACATTGGATTCATCTGTATTTTTTAATTTATTTTTCCCAGACGTGGTCACTTTGGTATTGCTTTTTTTCTCGGCTCTATTCAGAGATACGCCCGACGCTGACAGAATGAGCCGTAGCACTCGCGCTCTATGCTGCCCGAACTCGATCAAAGCCCTCTCGATCGTGCACCGCGCCGACCGATCCTGAGCCGGATAATAAAGCTACTGCTGTGCACTCATTGCTGCTTGGAGCAATTTTAATTTCTAATAGATGTTATTGAGGAAAAACTCTGCACCCCGCTCTGTTGTCTTGTGTGCAGAAAAACCATCGGTTTAATACATACGCGCATAATTTAAATTTTTCCCTCATGACAGAGTGAGACTTTGAGACTGGATGTCTTACACCAGTAGCCTTAGCCTCTTCATGATCTTGTTAGAAGCAACCATGTCTGTTCAATGAACTGACCAACTCCAGACGCAGGAAAGAGACGTGAGCTTCTGCAGTCTTGTGTTTGCCTTTTCCATTAATGTGAAGGCACGCACTTAATCGTGCTAAACCTGAATGTTACTGTGAGGACTGTCCTTGCGACTTTTACTCATGCATGAAGCTGACATGTTGGAAAGGAGCGCTTGTTTGAAAGCGGCTTCGTGGACATTGGATTATATAAAAACCAAACTCACCGAGAGAACGTGCACCATCTGAAAAAGCGCGACGGCTGCACGCCCGCGAGCGCAGATGCATCGCGCCCCAATGCCCTGAAGTGACCAAGCGCAACAATGCTACACGAGGGCTAGTGTCTGAGGCGTCAGGTGACTTCCCTCTCCGTTATGCGTGCGTCTCATTGGAACGTGCGGCGCGATGAGGCCTCGGCTCCCTTTCTGAATACGATTTGTGCTGAGAACTGGGCTAGCCCAGGGTGAAAGCCAGAACCGACAAGGCTAAGATGGAGGGAAGATTCAGAGAGCCTCTGTTCTCTCACCGGGGGATCCCCCACATCATTTAGCGCCTCATGCAGATCGCTGCTAGTGGTAACACAGCCCTCTGGGCCTGGGGAATTAATGTACCAAGCAATGGCAGAAGTGATTTATTAAAATAACACAGCCTGATGAGAGAGGGACCAGGGTTGCTCTTCCTCAGCTCAGCCCCATATGTCACACAGGGAGGAAATGGAATCATATAGGTGCTACAGCGAAGAGCAACAAAGGAGAGACTGAGAGAAAGTGGAAAGCCACTACACAAATTGTGCAACAGTCCTCGCTGTCATTGCCTATTTATTTACCCTCTTTCCATTTGAGTCAGGCCTTGTATTAAATTGATCCCTCCTGCCGCGTTTTGCCTTGTTGAACAAGCGCAAAGCCCCGTTAAGTGTCTGTGAAAGGCTGGTGATTGTGTTTGCGGCGCCCCGGGTGTGATGTGGCCGTCTGCTCCCCTCTATCTCCCCCGGACAGACGGGATTAGAGGCTGAGAGAGGGGCTGAATGACCCTCTAGGGGGGGACAAGAGACAGGCAGGCTGTGAGCAGCTTGGTTTAGAGCTCACACGCAAATACACAGTGACAAATACAGGCCTATGCACACACAGTCTCTCAGCAGCACAAGCACAAAGTGTTTAAGCTTAGCTTGCCCCCAGACAGAGGCACGGCCATCCGGAGGCTTGGCCACGCGCAGAGGTAGACACGCACTGATCCACGAGCTCGCTTATTAGCTACAGCGGCAGCACCAGTGAAAAGCTTATGTATCCTCTCGCTGCTGGTGATATAAAACATCTGCTGTGTTGTTAAACATCTGCTGTTTAATAGTTCATATCTCTGATATTTTATCATTTTTCATTGAGCTAATCAAGATTTGCATAAATTCCTGCTGATACCGTTCCTGCCTGGTACTGTAGAATGACAGCGGGGGATTTCATATGTACTGAAATAAAGGAGCCGATGTGGTTTCCTCACAGAACCTGCGATGGTTACGGGCAGCTCGTCGTCACTACTAGGATGTCAAAAATGGCGATTTTCTCTAAGCTGCCGGCATCTTAAAGATATGCACAAGGTGTCCTTGAGCATCCTTTATGGAAATAGTGAGAAGCATCTCTGACTCCCATCTCATCGCACATGGATGCTCATAAAGGATACTTGGTAAGAGTCATATTGCAGAAGCAATATGAAAAATTCCAAAATCTATTCATGTAGATTTCACCAGCTTAACCCAAACAAGTAGTTTTCACCTAACAAGTGATAAAAACTACAATAAAAAAAGGCGAATGAGTGAAAACCAATCAAATGAAGCCCAAGCTTGCTGCACTGCCACTCCTCCAAGCTCCTAATGTTTATGCCTTTATGACTGATTTATTTTGGCGCCAATATATTGCCTCTGGTTTGGTCACTGCAGTAAGAGGTCTAAAATTTACATGCATTTCCATCTTATGCTGGCAAGCTTATTCAGAGTGGCTGACTATACATACAAGAGTGGAGTCATTTCAAATGACTGAACGACAAACACAGGTCGGAGAAAAAAAAAAGGAAAGGGGGTGAAGTGGATTTTTTAGGATACACTGATATAGTCAGATACAAATTTAGCAGGAATGTAGCGGAATCTGAGATTTAAAGCGGCTTTCCCCCAACAAAAATGGATTCCCAGAAAAATAACTGCAGTCTTCACAGATCCCTGAGAGGCTGCCGCACACATCTCCCAGCCTGCTCCATCTGATCCACGGAGCCCCCAGGGGATGTTACTGTACCGCTCCCCCCGTCAAAGCAATGGAGCAGCACTCATTCACATCAAGGAGCACACTTTGAATCCATTCAGATCAGATGATTACGATGCTGGGCACCTTCCTCGGTGGGGCAGATAAGTGGAGAGGCTCCATCCGACATTTACATCTCATACACCTCATCAAACACTGGGTCTTTGTAGTCATGTGTTACATTTGAATAAAGCAAAGTTGGAATTTTTAAGCAGTGTGAAAATTCATCAAACCTTCCATCCGGTGAGGCCCTTGTCTCTCCTAGCAAATAACTCTTGGTTACCTTATTCAAACTGAAAGTGGCAGGGCTCAAATCAAATCAAGTCAAATCAAATTGTGCTCGGGTGAAAAAGTGAGGAGTGGGGACGGAAAGGGAAAGGGCTCAAAAACAGTCACGTTTTCTCAGAGTTCAAGTTCTCTCAACCTCTTAATGGCTCGCTGCAGAAATTTACTAAATAATGCAGGTGAATTTGCACAAAGCTAGTTTTTTTTAAAGCAGCAACAGCTTCGTTAAAGACAAAGTCAGGCGGAGAGGAAGGTAAAGAAGGCAGTGCAGAGAATATATAGAGATCAGTGTGAGCTTTGAAGATTTTTATGGTGTGTAATGTTCAAAACGGTGACCTTTCTTTGTGTAATTCTGTCACTTGATAAAAGAAATGTGTTAGAAAAATGCAAATGTTTATCCATTTACCTGAAAAGGAGGACTAGCTAAAGAAAACCTGTCCTTTAGAAACACATTAAGGAAACCGACAGAAAACATCGCACGTCGTCAAATTCCCTTACACGATGAATGCATCCAGACAGAAAAAGAGCTGAATGGAGACAAAGGCACACTAAGAGATAGAGAGCGAGAGGCAACCACGATTTGCACCATCTTCCTCTGCCTCCAGCTTGAACTTTCGGGGCAAAGATGAAATAAAATAACAATGGGTTACCATAGAAATAACGCTGGAGCTCATAACTAAGTAGCTGGGAGAGATGGGGAGCATCTGAAGGAGGTGGTGGTGGTGGGTGGGGGGAGGAGGTTTGGAGGGGGTCCAGCTTTTATCTGTCAGCAGCAATCCTCCATCATCAAAGCTCTTCACCACTTTCAGGGCCAGGACGCAAAGACACCAGTAGATCATTAGTCTCCAGTGAAGAACAGTAATTTATCCAAGTGTTTTTTTTTCTTCTTTTCCACAAAAGTTGAGAGGAGTGAAAGAAGGTTTGTGTGGGTAAGAAAGATAGAAAAAAAAAATGACAGAAAGAGGGAGTAATCTTTTTTCAGTAAGTCAATTTCTCTGGGCACTAACCTAGCTCCCTTTGGGCTAGCGGTGCAGGTATCAAGCCTGCGGTCTGACGGGCTCCTCTCTCTGTGAAGCACTAGCCCTTTGCAGCACATCAATACACTGAACTTTTCCAGCAGAGTACCTGAGCTCTCCTGCATGACCCGCTTCTCCTTTATCTATTCTGTTTAAAGATACCAGTTGCAGGAGAAGGAGCTTGATTACCTCCTGGGACAACCCCGCTCCTCTTTAAGTTTTCCAAGTGAGAAAGTGTTCAGAAGTTTGTTGACAGATCTCTGCTGCAGCGGGAGGGAGCGATGGACATGGTAACCTTGGCTCTCCAAAGGACAAACTGAGAGTTTTGAAAAGATCAAGCGGGAGGGATTTTGTTTATGCAGGAGATGGACGGGAACAGAACAGAATGGGGAAAGCAAGCGCGCAAGGGGAAGACGAGCGACTCGAAGGAAAAACCTTAACGCCTGACCCTAACAGAAAGGGCATACTGTGGCTCCATTATGCTGTGGAGGGAATTTCGCTGGCAAAGGTCAATGCAAATCAATCACAGTGATCGGGAATATTTGTCTTTATCCTGTGATGAAATATTTCTTTCCGGGTGGGAGCAGATACTTGCAGGATTACAGTAGTGCCATCCATACAGCAGGACTGCTACTGACAGCGGAAACAATTAGCTATGCTCTCTTCAGTCAACTGGTCTCTGACTAACTGAACAACTAAGCCAATGTGTTTGACAGTGTTCTCGACCAGTATCGTGATATTTCAAAAAAAGAAAATATATTTCGGAGGAATGGCATTCCTTCTCTTCAGCAGACTTCCAGAGACTTTGTGAACCAATGCTAAATGATTTTCCTTTAATCTGTCAACCAACTGTGGATATATGGATCTAGGATTCCCAAGATAAAGCAACATCACTAGAATCCTTTTCATGTGAATACGAATACAGATAATAGTCTAACAAGTTAAAGGCAAGTGGTGCAGAGCTGAACTAAAGGCATTTAGATGTGTCAACCTACCTGGCTCGCTTTCACTCATTTATTGTTGCTGCTTTTGTACAATAGAGACAGAAAAAGGAAAGTTTACAAAAAAATGTTGATGTAAAAGCCTCCGTTAACAAGAAAAGTGATTTAACTTTTAAATGAAAGTCTCACTTTAACAATTCAGTATTTTAAAAGATGCACAAACCGTTTAAACAAGGTCTTTGAGTAACTCCGTGTTGGGGGAGTGTATTTGCAGGTGATATACAAGCTATGACATGTGCACCAGGCAGTGACTTGGAGTCAAGAAAACATCAGGAATCTTTTCTTAATCTGTACATCGTGTTGTTTATGAGGAAGATTGCCTACACAGGTGAACATTCAAGCAACTCAGCGCTGAGACTACAGTGTATTTGGACAATACACCATACATCTAGTCAAGCTTGTATAATGGATTCGTGTGTCAGGGTGTGACCTAAGGTGTTTCCTGAGGAGCGCTGTGTGTTTCCAGGCCTTCATAAAAGCCCTTTCGTTGTATAGTTGTGTGCGTCTGTGCGTGTGTGTCTGGCTTTGTAGCTGCCGGGCTCCACAGGTACACAGGCCATCGATCACACGATGCGGCCATTATACACAGGCAGGGGTGGAGGTGGATAATGCTCCCACCACTGCCACCGCCGGGGCCTCGACCGCTTGAGGGTCAAGCATTTGGCTGGCCAGCGGTAATCAAGCCGACAGCGGGCTGGCTGTCTGCATGACAAATCATGTCACTGGCACTCATCTGTAGACTTGAGCACGCAAATACACCTGGCCCACCTACGCACACCCCATCTACCGGGGTGCTTTTGGGATGCAAAAAGAAGAAAATGCGAGAGGTAGTGAAGTTTAGCATTAACCAACAACATCTGTCACAGATTGGTTAGACTACAACCTGCACTATTTTTTCTTAACACAACCAAAAATGTGTTTAACTCAGGTCCAGAAAAGGAAATGAGTTCAAACAGAATTCATTTATTTTTGGTGAAACTGGTCTGTTCTGGGACCTCCCTGGCCTTCCAGGCAACATGTAAAAAGCCAGAAGCTTAAAGACCAAATTACGGAACTCTGCAGTTAACAAAGTAGGCATGGATGACAAGAGACATGTTATTCACTAAATAACAAACAGCAGGAAAAGCAGGGTCTGCGGTGGGTTGCATAGCTGCTTGCAGAGGCACCATAGGTAGAGTATCAACTGATGTGGGCGGGCGTGTGAGGGTACCGTTTGATATGTAGCTTCTAAAATATGGAGTAATACAATATTATGCAAAAGTACTGAGTCACCCCTCATTTCCTTATATTTTAAAGTGGTCTTGAGCGAAGATTCTCCAGGATTTCTGGAGGTTTTTCAAAGTTTTTGCCATGGACACTGGCTAATTCTTCACTTTTTCAGTACAGTCAGTGTGCTTGACCATTTTAGCAGTATTTCTTTGTGTGTGTGCTTGTTTGTTGAACCACTTAACACTAACAAATGAATCATTCAAGCATTAAATAGGCAACTAACTCAAAGGATGAACCAGTCTCGGGTCTACACAGCAAAAATCCCATTTTAAAATGTATCTTTGCAAGAAGACACAATTTGTTTCCACTGCTTTGGTTGAACCTAGGAAAAATGCCAAAGATAACACAGTTTTACAGGCATAAAATAGTATTGTTGCTCCAACAAGGTGATTCCCAAAGCACTATTAGCCAAAAACCTGGTATATTTTGGCTTGGTGTGCAGTGTGTCCTTAAAGAAATTGAAGAAATTGGACAAGTGAAGAAGTGGTAATGCTTAAAAAACTCATATCCTCAAGAAACAGAAAAAAAATCATAAAAGACCTGACACAGGACCTGAGAAATGCATCTGACCCTTCAGTTCCCTCTACTGTTCACCAAAGCTTCATTAGAAATGGCCTCAGTGGAGGGGTGGCTGTCAAGAAGTCATTGTTAAGGAAGGGGAGAAAAGGCTGAGGTGTGCCAAATTACACAAGAACTGGATGGAAAGGCAACAGGACCTGGAAACAAGTCTGATGAATCCAAGTTTGACATTTTTGGTTCAAATTATCATCAGTTTGTACAGAGGTGGTCACGAGAGAGGTCCAACAGTGAGTCTACAGCCATCTGTGAAACACGGTGGAGGCTCTGTTGTGCTTTAGGACTGCATCTCAACCAGTGATGTTGGAAATCTCATTAAAACTAAACACAGAAAATTATAGTCAGATTTCTATCCACCATAACATCTATTTGGCAACGTGTTTGGGACGATGATTCCAAACACGCTGCAAATGCAGGAAAAACATATCTGGATAGTAAAACACACAACGACCACCGTCAGTCAAGGATTGGCCTCCTAGAGCCCGGATCTTAACATTACTGAAGCAGTGTGGGATCCAAAAGGCAGCAAACAACCAAAGAAAGCCTTTGAATGTCATTCAAGAAGCCTGGAGAACTATTCCTGAAGACTATGTACCAAATCTGCCTAAGAATAAAGAATAAAGGTGATCACACCTAATATTGACATTCAGTCTTCTTAGAATTGTGTAAACTAAATTGTTTTCCCTTGTGCACTGTATTTCCAGGCATGTTTGCAGGTTTCAACAAGTTGCTGCATCTATTTCTCATTTTCAAAGCAAAACATACATCATAGAAGGGTGACTCAAGACTTTTGCACAGTACTGTAAATCTAAAGTTTGGGGTTTTGTGTGTTTCAATAGTTTTTGGACAGAAGCTCTGCATTGCATGAAGATGTAATCTTTATCAGATAGAACAGCAAACTAATTGTTGGTTTCGCCATCTTCGGGGGATTTGTTTATGAATTAAAAAAAAGACAAAGTAACCAGTGTTATCCTTTAAAGCTGCTGCATGAGATATCTCTGCAATAATGCAGTAACCTCATTAACTTCAAACCAGGAAATGAGGCAGAAACGAAGAAGAGCGTTTTATCCCTAATTGCGCAACTAGCTGAAGAGTGAAGATTCAAAGTGGGCGAAATAAATTTAAACTTGTTCCTGTGAGAAGCGAGCTGGGTTCACCAGTGACAGCTACACCTGCTCAACACCTCCGCCTTCACCAATCAAAAAGACACTCAAGACCAACATGTGTGCATAAACTGATAAAGTTTTGTAGAGAAAAAAAGAAAACCCCAGTAAAGTAGCTTTACATCCAGCTGCTTTTTGTTGTCAACATCTAGAACTGACCCCAAAATACTATCTATAGCCCAATTAAGAAAAACAATGCAAATAGCAGGTAAAGACAACAGTCTGTGTTTCAAGTCTGGATTCAGATTGCATTTGGCAAATCTTTAATTTGCTGAAGGACTCGACAATTATGCAAACTGTCGACGAAAAGCCTAAACATCTGCTATTTGAGCTTCCCGAGTGCAGGTGGAGGACTGAGCGAAAGGAAGCGGGCGAGACGCAGATGGGGAAGGAGACAGAAAGAGAAGAAGACAGTAAGAGAAGGAGACAGAAATAGAGGAGAGCAGATAAAGAGAGGGGAGAGGATGTGGTGAGGAAGCAGAGCGTAGTAGAGCCGGCCGCTGGGACTGTGAGGAATGAGCTGGCTGTGCTATAGGAGGCCTTAATGAGCATTCTCTCTAAACCCTGGAGAGTCTCTCTACAGCTCTCGTCCAATCTCTGTCTTTTCTCACAGCCAGCGAGGTACAGACACACAAAGCTGCTCGTATGATGCCGTATGCACAAGTGCATACAAGAACGTAAAGAAAGGAAGGCACCGCCTCAAATGTGCTCCTGATCGCCCCTGACTGGTGAGCTGGAATTCGTCCAGTTATAATTCACTGTCGCCTCTGCAGGGCACACAGTCGTTTAAATCCTCTCTCATAATGAAACAACATTAACTGGCTACGTGACACAGTTCTCTCTGCTACTGCAGACAACACTAATATCTTGCTCTATTTCAATTCCACTGCATTAAATTGGTACAGTGAAGCCAGCGTGGATCCTAATAAACCAATAAACACCTGGGAACCAAAGGGAGAAGTGTGCCAGCTACGCTCAGATAATAGCCACTTTATGCATTAACAAAACACCTGTGGTAATAATGCTTTCCTACTGTAGGTGCATGTGTTTTTTTTTTCTTCTCTCTGCAGACTAATGTGCCCTTGATTCTCTTTTGACTTATCACTCCCCCCAGCTGTAGTTATGGATGGAGGGGTACGACAGACGAACCCTAAGCATCTGTGTGCAAAAGCCTCTGGTTTTATCCGCCGCCTTCTTAAAAAACAGCCTCTTTATTTTTCCCAGGGAAACTGCTAAATGACAAGGTGTCTTGAATTATGGCTCGATGCGTGCGGGCCTGAAAAATGGAAAAATGATGAACAACGGGACAAAAAATTCAGGGAAAACAAGTTGCAGAGGTGACGGGAACAGCTGTAAATCTGGCTCCGGGACAGGGCAGGAGATGAGGCGGGGACACAATCACCGGAGCAAGCGGGTGTATGTGCCGTGTTTATTTTCTGCCTTACTGTGTGCATAGGTATCTGCTGAGGTTAAAGAGTAGGCAACCCTTATTTAACAAAACGATTAGACCTCTCCGTTACCTCTCAATTCCAGCCTTGAGTGGCTATGAAGCTGCTGTGCCTGAGCTCGCCGGAACTTGGAAACCATCCAGAGTCTCTGAACAACTCACTCTCATTAACTATTAACCAGTGACTCGGGCCTTAAATCATCTCGGTGGTCCCCAGCCTGCTGACCCTGCTGCGGATGGTGAAGGCAGCAGCGGAGCGCCGTTTCATCAAAGCTAGCCCATCGTACACCCTGCTGATTTAATGGGCTACAATTACACTACTTCTGACACAATATATGGGCAAACATTTATAGATTTTCCTCCCTCCAACTCCACAGCACTCTGAGCCAATACATTTATTTCTCTCCCCCACAAACCTGCTTGACAACCACGGTGTTGGTATTACTAAATTACATGTTGCAAATTCAGCTCCACGCTGACCTAGAGGCCAGAGCATATGGTAAGTGCCGCATTGCCCGAGGCTGTTGCACCACGTATGCCGCACGAATCGACGTGCCATACAGTAGAGCATCCCTATAGGTACGCCGGACCCGATTCCTTATTTCAAACCCCTCCAGGAGGGCTGAAGACATCACACGCTGTTGTTTAAAAAACAAGCCATCACGGTGGAACCATATGGCTGACCTGCTATTTATGTATATCTGGTCTGATTAAGTCAGGCCTAGAGGCCCCAGAGTACAGCCGTTAGTTGATGGTGACTGGAATGGGCTACTAGGACGACACCGCGCTCGATCACGTGCAGTGAAAAAAGAAAAAAAAAATTAGACAACACTCCCCCGAGTACCGTGCCTTGTTTTTGTTCCGTCGTTAAAGAAGACATGCTAATGTGCGTCTCGCTATAAGTGGATCACAACTGAGAGTGCACAGAGCTCTGGGTCGTCATCAATCATGCCACTGATGTTTATTGATTCTGTCCAGACTCA
Source organism: Etia nguti (assembly GCA_015106755.1). Lineage (NCBI taxonomy): Eukaryota > Metazoa > Chordata > Actinopteri > Cichliformes > Cichlidae > Etia > Etia nguti. Next base: position 46,718 of record VUQG01005060.1, on the reverse strand, counting down.
TTATGACATCCAAGAGGTGCCCCGTCTCCGACACGTGTCCGTACACTGTTGCAGTTGGGAATCTAGAGATGTTTCATGCTCGGTTACATGTGTCAAGGAAGGTTTTCGGTCAAAGAGTCGCAGTGGCCGTTCACGCCACGTCTGCCAGACTCATCTCTAAAGATTATCATCTTTATTTTCATTTAAGACAACATAGAAATAAACTATTTTTCATAACCAACACAGTTTTCCCAGTAACTGATGTTCATTTCTTATCCTTGAACCAACGCTGAACCCTGACACCCACGCAGACACCCACTGTCCTCTAACTATGCTAAACTTGGCATGTCACCAGCTTTTCTTTGAAGGTCACCTCACCGAAATTGATGTCTCCTGGGGTAAGACAGCAGACTGGAGTTTGGCTTGTCAACAACATTTCTTGTACGTGAAAAGAAGGTAGAAGTTGGAATTAATCATCCCGATAATTGCCATTTTGTTTTGCCTCCATGTTCACATTCGGTTTTTGATGTATGGCACTGGTTGTTATTCATCCTTCCATCTTCAAGCTCTTTTCTGGGTCGTGGTCACAGGGGCAGCAAGCTGAACAGGCTGTTATTTGATGGAAAAGGTCTTAGTGGTTTTAAAGATCATACATTGTGAGAAAAATATCAAAAGTGTGTTTTCCACCAGTCAGAAAAGACTTTACTGATAAAGGCTTATGAGAGGAACCAGACCTATTTCAATTACTGGAATAAAGCAGAGGTGTGGATGATAGTGAAGAGGTCAGAAGCAGGCTAAGAAATAATTCCATTAGTAGAGGGGAAAAACTGACAGAAGCTAAAATCCCAAGTACTAAAAAAACAAGTCTAAGAATGCAAATGTGGAAAAAGAGAAGACTATATAATGAAGCTGTTTTATATCTTAGCACTGTAGTAAAATGCATTTAACAAAAATGGAGGCATGTACTGATGTTGTTTGAGCGAGCAGAGTTTCTTCTTTTTGAGTGGCTTATTTTGCAGGGTGAAGAGGAATCCTTTCGATTGCTGAAGTACAGTGAAGATGAGAAATGGGGCTTACCAGAATAAAAGTAAGGATACTGTCTAGCACAGGAACTGCAATTTCAGTGATATACAGTACAGCAGGAGTCGTGCAAAATTCTGACAAAAAATGACGGTGACCTCGGTGGTATCTGTTAGCCAACTTTATCTCTGTCAACGATTTACGGTGTGGAGAAGCTTCAGTAAGAGTTAATGAGTCAGACTAACATCCTGGTGGGAGGGAACCTGCTGGGTAAAACCGGCCTGTAGGAGACGGCCTCCGGGCACGTAGGAGGCCTTTGTGCCAAACACAAGGCCTTAATCCACCCCGCCACCGCACAGTGACAGGAAGAGGGAAAGAGATGAGATACCGGGGGCCTGTCCTCCTACTCTGTACTTCCTGAGACGAGTGTGTGGTGGTGGTGTGTGCGCTCACACGTTCTAGGAGAACAGAAATATATATAAATATATATACAGTACGTGTCTACTGTAAACAGAATGCCCCTGTACAAATACACTTTGTTTATGTGTTGTATAATATTACTTTGAGATTTGTTTGCTCGCTCTCTGGGTTTTGTTTGGTGGGCAGCGTGGATGTTCTGGGAGCAGCACAGTGTGGAGGCAACCGTGGCAGGCACGGCCTTTGGACCGGGCTTGCGGTGTAGGCCCGTTGACAGGCATGGGACTGATGCGCTTCACAGCTTCCCCCACCACCGCATGCACACGCTCACACAGAGCAGAGTGAGCCCGACTTGGCCCCTTGATTTAGCACTGTGGGTGGCAGAAGTCAGAAGACGGGACTCTAAAAGGAATAGAGAATGGCCTGACTTGTCTGTCATTTTCTGGGTTTTTTTGAAATCCCACAAACCCTCGAGTTATACCAAGTGTGAAAGCATCTCTCTACTTTACAATGAATCCAATACCAACACTTGATACCAAAAATAATACTAATAGTACATGAAATTAATGTTTCTATGTAAAAATGAAGCAGAACTTACATCACAGTCTAATGCAGTCCTAACAAAGGTTGCCAAATGAGGAAATTCTTTAGGTGCTATTTGGATAATTTGTGCTATTGACACATCTTATATGGATTAACATTAACAAAATCATTGTTTAAGGAGTCACAAAGCCATGTCTTGGGCCATAATAGTGAAGATGAAGGATTTTAAACATTGCTGTTTTGGACATTAGTAATTATCGGTTATGGCCGAATGTTCATATTTTGCAGTCTGGAGAAAAACAAAATGCACGTTGGAATAAATCCATCAAGCTAGAGTATCCCTGGCTGCATTAAAGGTCCCCTATAGTGTAGATGGAAAGGTCACTTGCTACTTCCATTTCTCTAGAGTGCCACGCAACTTTATGACCTGCCAGCGTTGCAAGCCAGCAATATTTTGTCTTAGTCTAACTGAAAATATGTATAATAATGAGAGTATAGCATGCTGCTAAATAAAAAAATCTAAGCTACTAACTATTTTTTTGCACGATGGGGGACCGCACATCCTGGTTTGAAGAAGCAGACTGCATGACTGGCATGGAAGCAATGCACAGCTGAAGATGGGTACACCAGCTAAATGTATTTTGCCCACTTTTTGGACTTCAGTCCAACCCAGAAATCAGTTTAATTTGACCGAATTTAGAACATTTTTACTGGTTCCAATCTTAGCTGTAACCAGGGTTTAGAAGCACCTGTGTAAGGTTTGTGCTCCAACAACCAATAAAAAGAGACTCTGTAGAGACTAGATTCTAAAGTTGCAATCAAAACCTGAAATTTCGAAAACTGCAAAGGTTTTTATTTTGTGCACTTTCCCTATTTTCCAAACTATTCCTTAAGACTACTTGAGTAGAGAGTTCAGCCGTGTTGAGAAAATAACAAAATACAGAATTCCTTCAGTCGAAATTAAAATAGCAGAGTGGAAAAAGTTACTTACTCAGTTGCTCTGGCTCTACTGTACATCTAATGTCCTCCTTGTGCCTGAACCAACCAATTATCATTCCATTCATGGTGCATCAACCTAACACCTTAAACATAAACCAATCAGAGGTACTGCAGGGCGCGCCATTATTTTGTGGATTTTCCATCTGGGGTGTCAAACACTGAGTCATGACAACTTTACTATCTTAAAAAAAAGAAAAGAAAAAAAATACCTTGCCACGCTTTTAATACCACCAGGAAGTCATTTCCACTGAGGAACAAACACTAGTTTCACTTTCCAGAATAAAGTGAAATCCAGGGGAATCCAAGATGGCGCCTGTGTGTGCAGCTTGCCGTCAGCTGTTACTTCTTTTGTTATTGCTAGCTTTGTTTACATCTGTTTTCTTCAAAAACGTCTCTACTCCTCTGGTTTATGACTCCCAGTCGCTTCTGAATATCCGAGCCACTGTTGAAGAGCAGTCCCGACTGGCCCCAGGACGTGAGTGGGACTGCTCCTAAATTGTGGGACAAACTGGCCCTTCACATCAGGAGCTCCCCAACATTAGACACTTTCAAAACCCATCTGAAAACCCACTTTTATTCCTTGGCTTTTAAATCAGAATGAGTCTGTACTACTTTTATTTGTCTTATTTCTTACTCAAATCTTCTAATTTTATGCTTCTTTTTCTTTTATTTTATCATGTCTTCCAATGTTTTTATCTCTTTTGATTATCTTAAATGTACAGCACCATGGTCAACAGTTGTTGCTTTAAATGTGCTATATAAATAAATTCAACTTTGACCCTTTAAAATGTAACACGTCAGTTAACACAGTAACCCCAATAACAGATTAACAGGAGGTGTTTGTTTCTAGTGATATCACACTAGGTGATGTCACCTTTGGGTTCAAGCTAAAGTCAGCTAGCTTACCGTTAGCCTTTCAGACGTTGTACTGTCCTGCTCCCTGTGGTTATGTGTTGCTTATTTGAATACAGCCAAATTCCCAATAAAGCAATTTTCATGTTTTTGCATTTCGGTTGTCAGAAAAAGAGTGACTATAACATGGCCCAATAACTATACATTGACATGTTTAATATAATGTTTTTTTTAAATGCTACTCAGATATGCTAAAATCATGATTTTACCAGTAAGGTTGTTGTTCAGATAAAAAGAAAAAAAAGAAGAAAGAAGAAAGAAGAAAAAAGAAAAGCAATACAGTGTAGATCTTATTAGTGGAGGTAAGCTGCTATGGTATGTGCTGCGCCGCCCCAGTAGGCTCTGTCACTGTATGAACTCTTGCAGAAAGGGCACAGGAAGCAGAATCAGATGCATTTAAGGTTACAGGCACAGAAACTGCTCAGAGAACTAAAAACAGGGAGATGCCCACACGGAAAAGAGAGTCACGGCTCATTCTGCACGGCAAAATGAGCTGAAACTTGTTAAAAAAATATGGGACCTTATTATCCCTGACAACTAAAATTTTTATGAAATCTTTTTTTCAAGAACTTTAACTGCAAAGTCTTGGTTTATGAATTTTTTAAAGATGTAAATATGGGATCAGATGGGATTTCTGACTTTAGAAATGACGCACTGATTCCAAAAAAGGGAGCTACCTGGTTTTGATGCTCGATGAGGACAGCTGATGTGCAGTGAGGTTGTAGCTGAGGCAGAGGGAAAAGAAAAATCAACATATTCCAGAATTTTAAAAAAATAAACAATTTGAAAATATTTTGTTTTGAACATAAAGACTGGGCCGATATTTACCATAAGAAAGTTAGCACAGCATGTATCATAATCGGTTATAAAATTAAGTGAGGATCCCTGAAAACAGAACACAGACACAGCACGCCCCCTATTAGGAATGCACCAACTTTCTCCATCACCTGACATATTGCAGAGGTGCAGCCATGACAACACACACACACACACGCACACACAAACAACCTGGCAGATCTGCTTGAACCACCTCCCCTCCCTTCTCTTCCCCCCTCTCTCTGACAGCTGGCCTGAAATGACAATTTCAAAGCCTGAATATTAAAGGTTTGGAAAGTCACTTTAATCTGATTACCTATCGGCTGCAAATAACCACACGGGAAACTTTATCGACCGAAGAGAGTGAGGAAAGAGGTAAAAATATATCTAGCGCACATATTTTGACAAATGCGATGATAAATGGGAGTTAACTGGTGGACAGAAAATAAGTGTAGCTGTCTATTTTAGCGGGAAAAAAATGTTTCTAAAGATGATATTAACACTATCCATCACTTACGTGTCACCATTACTCACGCACAATCCATCAATCAGATTAGTTATCATGCACCTTCTATAATAATGTTTACTGATGGTGCTCCCAACAGAAGAAACATATTACTATACTTTATCAAAAGCATTTAATAAGTACAGATGCTGCAGATCCAGCAAAATGACATCAAAACATCTAGAAGCAGAAAATGCCGCTCAGAACCACCTCGGTCCCTCAGACAGGAGTCCTATCAGTGCTGGCACAAGACACAGTTAATTGGATGGGCGTTTGACTTTGACAGTCTGCCACTGACAGTCAAGGTTGGGTCTTTTTTTTCTCGTTTGTTTCATTTGCTTTGATTTTTATTCAGTTCTTCCTCAGCAGACAAAATTCACACGATAGCTGCATGCCTTTTAGTCCTTTTGATTAAAAGACTAAAAACCTGTGCTTACTTCAGTTTACAAATCTCAGGGGTAACACGACACTGACAAACTCCAGAGTTCATTTTTTGTGTGTGTGTGAGGTCACGTCATCTGATTTTTTCTTTTCTTTTAAGGCATCTCACCTTAAATGCTTAGTGATTAGTGATAATAACTATTGAGGACGTTCAGTTTGCAACCAAATCTATGTTAAGCTTGCCAAAACACCTCCTTTCCCAAGTGTTTGTTTATAAAATGCCTAACCAAAAGAGGAAATTTCTTTTGCATCAAAATTAACCCCCCACCCTTGGTGCCTTTTCTAAGAATAAAAAATTTTACACCTTGAACATCTGAAAAATTAGAAGATATCCAGCTGGTTTCATGGATCTGTTTTCAGTACCATGCATCCACCCACCCATCCTCTTTCACTTATCCAATTCAGGGTCATGGGGCGCTGGAGCCTATCCCAGTTGTCATGGGTCGAGAGGTAAAGTACACCCTGAACAGGCCGGGGCTAACACAGCGAGACGACCATTTACACTCACATTCACACCTACGGCCAGTTTAAAATCATCAGTTAACCTAACCCCATGCATGTCTTTGGACTGTGGGAGGAAGCCACACAGCCAGAGAGAGAATATGCAAACTCCACATGGAATGGCTCCAGCTGCTCAGTAGTTTCAAACCCTGAGCAAAAGTAAAAAAAGCAAAGAGATCAATGTCTGTGAAGGTTCTCAGTCATCCAGGTCATCATAGTCTAAGGAGCTTGGAAAGAAAAGCGTCTGGACTTCTTTAAGTTTCCTTGATGTTTCATCCGAGATGCTTCTTCAGTTCTAAGAGCAACTGGTGGAGAGTCCCAGATTTTAAGCCCTATGGGAGTGTCCCCAAGAGGGTCATGGACCCCCTACTGATCTTCTACCTAATCACACGAGCAAAGGTGCGAAAACAGGTGTGGGTCACAATCAGCCAAGGTTTCGGGTGAACCCATTGTGAAGCCTAGCCCCACCCTATCATGTGATTTACTGAGGTTAAATGGCCAGGACGTGAGTGGGCTCTTAGAACTGAAGAAGCTCCTTGGGGATGAGAGGAGAAACGTCTTCAAGGAAACTTAAAGGAGTCCAGACGCTTTTCTTTCCAAGCTCCTTAGACAAAGAGATCAATGAAACCAAACGCACAGATTATGAGAAAAACAAAAAATCACCAAACTACAGCCTCCTGCAGGATGAAGTGACTAATTTACTCCACAACCCAAGAAAGATAAGGAGGCTCAGGAGCTAGAGCGGGTCATCTGCTAATTGGAAAGTTATTAATTGGACCGATGCTCGGGCGAGATGCTGAACCTCAAGTTACTCCCGATGCATGTTAGACACTTGGAGGTATAAAAAAGCTCGTGAATGAGACATTTTGTATAAACATGTTGTAAAGAGTGCTCAGAGTGTTCAAGTAAAGTAGAAAAGCTCCATATAAGATCCGGTCCATTTACCATTTACCGACTTCAGACTCGGAGGAGCGATGAAGTGTTTCTAACACTGAAAACCTCGTGTCCAGATGAACTGAATCAACTTCTGGGATTTCCCTACCTGGGCTACTGAGCATGCATCAAGACGTTTACTCCACAATCCCCCTCCTACCTCTCAATGCAGACTTTGCAGTGCTTAAAAACAGGATTATATCTCGGTGCTCAATATTGCTAGCTGGAGCATTAAAAGGCATCTACACCAAAGGACAGCAAAAAAATCTGTCAATTTAGTTTTTTCTGCATTTGTTGGGGGCATGACATTCAAAGTATTAAAATTCAACAAACCTCGTTAAGAGTTCAAATATAATATAGCACTGTTTTTTCAGTACTTATCAATTAAACCTTTCCACCTTTCCAAACACATAAGCAGGGATGACTTAAGGCAGCAACACTACTTATTAAAAGTTGCGCTTTTGGAATCATTAACAAATTCAGGTTATTTAAGCTTATCAAAGTCCCTGAAAATTTATGGAGAGGCACATCAGCTCCAGGAGGTGCAGCGGCGTTTCATGGCCCTTTTCGACTAAATTATTTTTTTGCAAATAAATTGTCCTCTTATTCTTTTAGTTTCAAAAACGTGATGTGTGAGAAGAAAACACCAAAGACCTTGCGCCTGGCGTGTCAGGTACGAAAAGCCTTGTGACTGCGGATGGTGGTCTAATGAAAAGTTAAGCCTGCATACGGTGCGCTGCAGTCCACATGTTGATAAGGCAGCTGTTTCTAGCAACAGCTGAGTGGGGCAGGTGGTATTTTAGTCAGAGAAATACTTTGAAACAGTTGACTGGAGTGAGGATGTCACCGACTGGCGAGATATGAGCCTGTTCCACAACTCATTAGTCAAGGTACAGAGACCAGCCAAACAGCTGTGGAACATTTTAATTCCAGCCTCAAATCAGCGACTTGGACCCGAGCTGCTGCTTCCGATGACCTCCAGCCTGCTTGTGCTGCCGAAAAAATAACACAGAAACACGGCTGTATAGCGAATAATTCTTCTGTCCCTCATTTCCCCTCAAGTCCGCCTCCCAACCCAAACTCCTGCGCCGCCGTTATTCCAGCAGCAGCTACTTCCACAGCCCAAGGCTACGGTGTTGATATTGCTTACCCAAGTCTCAATGAGCTAATTAAAGGGGCTGTTTCTAAAGTGCTCTTGCATTTTGTTTGTGTATCACCGTAGCCCCGCAAATTACACAGACCAAAGGCTTGTCTGAACTTTTAATCTAATCACGCCTACCGCGAGCCCCCGTTTCCTGGTGTCAGTTTGCTTTAATGAGGCCTGGTCTGAGCCGTGGCCATTAGTGGAGCTTAGTAGTGGAACAGTACCGCGACGAGACAGGCTCAGCGCAATGCTGCCACAGAGCCTAATCCCCGCTTGCTCCCTGTGGACCCGCAGCCATGAAGCGAGTTGTAAAACCTCCAGCTGTGCAGAACACGGATGACATTTGGAAACATACAGTATCTGGGCGGCAAATTAAGAGATGAATGCATTAGACGCAGCGCTTAAATGACATAAAGAGGACCGCCAGGTGCGTCGTGAACACATTATTGAACCGTTTGTCAGTGGCATAGGCGCAGAAGCGAAATGATGGGTTGGGACAATAATCGTTAGTTGTCGAGTGCACAAACTTTCATATGTAACAGGCGTATTAATGCAGCGGTGTTTATCATCACTGACAACACGATGGTTTAATGCCACTTACCTTATCAGCTTGCATTCTTTGAAGTGGCAGTATTTCGCCTTGGACAGTTGCACTAACACACCCATTAGTACAATAATCATGAGGAGAAGGTCCCTACACTATTCATTTTCCATGTAACTTTCATTAATTCAAATTCGGAGAGAATTTAGTGCACTTTCCCATTTCCAATCTGAAGTGCTTTGAATTCTGCTCACTGCACCCGTTTCTGTGTCATCAGCCCACTCAGAGCCTGAATAATTCATAACAATATTTATTAGCACTCTGAGGTACAATTAGATGAATTGGGATTAAGAATTGGCTCGTCTGTGGAAGAGAAAGTAGAACAGCTCTGCCGATGGATTTGGGCAGGCGTAGCTCTAAAACATTATCAAAATAAAGCCAAGCGGATTAATTCCCTTTCTCTACTATTTTTTTCCCCCCTCTTGTGTTTAAAGGAACATACTTAATATTCCATCTGCAAGAGTAAATCAGAGATGACAAGTTAAAACAAGGGCTATGCAGGGGACTCGGAATTTTTCCTTAATCTCCAATTCTTCGGTTTCCATTTTTATTTTTTACTTAATTCTTTACAGAGAGAGGTGGCCTCTCTTTTGCATTTCAGGTTTTAATTTTATACGTCTTCACAAGACGACCACCGAAATGGGAGGATGGTAGTGTAGGTATTATGCAGGATGCAGGGCCAGCGGTTATAGCTTTACAGTTTGGGACAATAGATTGGACAATTTAAGCTCTTAAAATTCACCGGGTCAGTGGCAATCCATCTAGACCAGGGGTAGGCAACTCCAGGCCTCGAGTTGCCCACCCCTGGTCTAGGGTTAGGGTTTAGCTCTGGTTAACCCTTTTATAGCATGTCGACATGTCTGAAACACCCACCTTGCAACAGGAAAAACTGTAGTGCCAAAACATGTGAGATTTCATTCATTAAATCATTTCATCTTCTAGTTTCTGAAAACATCCTTATTTAGCATGTGGCTAAAACAAAGCACGCCCTAACCCTACCCCTAGGCCTGGCTGGTATTAAGGTGAATGCAGCTGTCTTCAAACATCAAATTTCCCATGTGGTGGAAAAAAAAAGACGTCAATGAATATTTTTGTCATGGCTTCCATTGATGAAATAAACACTAATAGATTAGTGAGAGCAGTCTGGGTGAGAAAACGCATTTGCCGGGGTCAAATAAACAGTTAATCTGTATTTATGTAGATTGCATCACATTCTGTGATAACATGAGAAATGCGCTGCGAAAACCAAATAAACTCACAATAGCTCTTTGATTACCTGAGTCACCTCATCCATCCTCCGGTCACATCAGTGTCCATATCATTGTCCGCTGAGTAATTTCCGGCATTAACAAGTTGTGAAAATAGCTTGTTTTTGGTGCGAAGTGGAAATTAAGAATACATGAATTATTGCTTCAACTCTAAACTCATTATCTCATCGGGCAGAAATGGAAAATGAAGCTGTGACAAAGTTAATCATGCTGTAAGGGAGAGAGGATTGGAGGTTTCTATGAAAAATGTTGACCTTAATACATGACCTATCTATTCAGCTCAATTGTATTTTTTTTTCCCTTTTTTTCCCTCATCCCCAATTAAAGGAGCTTCCGTCTGCCCGTCTCGGTAACAGATGAAGCCAGCGGTTCTTGAACTCTGCGTTAATTAAACATAAGTGCATGTCTCGCTATGACTTATGGAGGTTCACAGTTCCTCCCCTCTCCAGATAATATCCCCGGCTCCTCTGGGTCATCACGAATCCACATGCCATACAAACAAGGACTAACCTCGAACTTCTTATTGTAAAATAAATAAATAAACGGGTTTAAGGGTGTACGTGAAAGCTGTTATGCAACACTCACAGCTCAACGGAGGCAAGGGTCAGTGCATCTGATGTGCTCGTGCATATGCGTGCACGAGCCCGTGCACGTGCCTGTGCAAACAACAAGCTGACTGTGATGTCAATTAAAAATTCTTTGGTTCATCGTGAGAGTTCAGCTCATTAAGCTTCATCCTTTTTTAACTTTTTTGTTTTCACGCGTTTGTGTACGAAGGTGCGCGAAAGAAAAGGCATCGGCATTTTCTTCCTTTTATGGATTTTGGCCACAACTTTCTCCAATACTTCGGAATTGTATTTGAGGGACGGGTTGACATTTTCCAAAAGATATCCACTGTTGGGCAAACGCCCAATGCTGTGATTCAGTTCTTTATCATCCTCTGGATAATTTCACTTTAACATCAAACAAAGGAAAAAGAAAAGTCATTTAATTATTAGTGTATAAATAGATTATTTTAATTACTTGTAGTAGTTAAATACCCAACGCAGTGGCTGAGCTATGACTGACACGTCTGTGTTTTTCAAGGAAGTTTATCAGTTTTTAAAAAATAATAAAAACACTCACGATATACAGGACACTTTCCCTCACAGGACTAATGCATGTGAACTTATTAACAGTGTAATGGCAAGTGTATTTTTGAGACCTCATCAGTATGATTTTTACTTTACCCTAACCCCCACCACCCCTCCCTCACATGTTTTTGATAAATAAAGATAAATTAAATTAAAGATAAATAAACTATGAGCAATAAACTGCACCAAAAATTGAAAAATGTACACAATTAATTGTTTAGTTTTTTATTTGTCATAAAGTTGAATAAATAATCTATTTATAAAATATTTTTATGGCAATTATTTCATAGCGCAGGCTTTACAGGGTTAATGTACTGAAACATTAAAGGAACTCCAGCAGATTGAGCAGTTTATAATTACACAAAGTCAAAGCTGAATCCAATCAAGCCATAATTAATAGGGGCTTAAAATATTTTAAATGCAGGCAAACCCTTTTTCTGGAGATGTCCCTGTTAGAAGTAGAAATACTCGTTAACGATGCAGGGAGAAGCTTTGAGTTGCTGGTTCGGTCTTCTTCTCCTTTTTAAAAAAATCTCAGCGTAGTGCTCAAAGAATACTGTTTCTCAAGGATAACTAACGATGTACAGTGATGTATGTATATTGCGACAGTGTGTGTTTATACGTTTACTGCAAAAAAAAGAAAAAAGGCAGAAAAAGTTTGGTAGCCTCGGCCACAGGTTCTGTGTCAATATAACTAATCCTGATTGAATGGCGTGTCAGTTCCTGCTGATTGGTTTGTTTTAGAAACGGGAACAAAGCAAACACAGCTTGATGATTGGCCATTTCTTACTGCAGTGCCGACCACAGCATTGATCCATCTGACCCTTCCATTTCTATCCGTTATGAAGAAGTCTTTGAACATGGTGGTTCAAGGTTTGTATGGGTGAATAAGCTACTCTGTTCCACGTACATCCAAGCAGAAATACTCCAAGTGTAAACTACTGAGGGACAAGACACAAAGGTTATTATAAGTTGAACAGTACTTACTTCACTGCTCTGTGATGCTTAGAGTTTTTGGTAGGAGAGACTGAACTTCTTATCTAGAATCACGAGTTGTGGACCAGGGCAGCTGTATTTTTGAGCTGCAATAGTTCTTAAAGCGAGTTTTTCTCAGATAAAGTATTTTGTTGCCAGTTTAACTTTCATGCTCACGTGTATTTTTAATCCTGCAAAGGACAAAGCTGCTCTGTCCGCTATGTTTTACGGGGACCTTGAAGACCATAAACTTGCTGACATGGCAGGGCCTTTCGCAGGCCGCGGCGGTACGGGGTTCTTTGTTATCGCTGGAACAGTGGTGGGTAAACACAAGATAAAGAGGCTGAGTGAAACTCTGCCATGTCTGTTTTCCCATCTTGTCAGTTAGAATGACTCAAGCCATTAAGGCAGTTACCACAACATGCTGACAACATGTACCGATGCCACCTGGACCCAGATGTGCCTCAGCGGTGGGTAAATGGAGAGAATGATGGAGAGGAAGTTTAGGGCCATGTCGGCGCCAGCATATGCCCCAACCTGTACATTCTATTACTCTTCCTCTGATAGTCCCTGCCTGTGAGGCAGAGACAATAAGCCATTGTTATTCTTTATGATGAGGACACAAAAGCCACAATAAAAGAAAGAAAAAAAAAAAAACACAAATCGCTGTGAAGTCCTTGGCAACTGAGCTGGATTTTTTCCGCCGCGTCGTCTTTTCATGTGCGCTGCGAATTCGAAAAGGCAAAGGTATTGTTGACGCCTGCCCTTTCCCGTGCCTGAATACAGGAGTACATATTTTCATACACTGTCCGTGGTTCAATGAAAGCGATCGCTTGGGAGCGAGGTTTTGTTTCCGCAGACAATCGCCGGGTCTGTGCAGAATAGACGGGGGACGCTGGGATCATAAAAAACAGGCCAGTGATGAGCGCACAGACAACAAAAGCGGCTCGTACTCTCATCCCTTCTGCGGTAATACAAAAAAACCAAAAAAACAATGGTGGATGAGTCCGATCGGTGCGTCCGACTGGAGCATTCAACTCCATGTCGCTCAATCTCATCGCTGAATATCGCAGATGAGACACTCTTACTGTCGGAGCCTCGGTCTTTCTATTCCTCTCGTATTAAGCAGAAGGGTATCAAGCAATTACAGACCAAGGTCTCCACGCAGTTGGGGATTCTTTCATCCCATAAAGTTTTACTACTGAGACTGACAGTGACCTTCTCGAGGTCACAGAGTCAGGCAAGAGGCATCCAGTGCCTATTTAAAAGACAGACATTCTTTATGTAGCTTTCACAAAAGATTTAGTGGAATAACATGATGTAGATAATACTATTCAGAAGCCATGTCAATGTTCCTGCCAAACACAAGGTGATGCTTAAAACTACTTTTTTATAATACAGGCATTGGAGAAGTTTGCTTTCCTTATATTTTAATCTCTTTCTAATACAGCTACATTTAATACATGGAGACCCAGTATTGCATTTGCAGTAAAGACGGTTTTGGATTAAATCTGCACCTGAAATCTCAGAAAAAATACTGTGATTTAATTGTGTAGTACTTGAAGAGAGAAAAGCTTTAGCAAGCAAATTATTTAAACATACATGGACTCGACTGCGCAACAGGTTTAGATTACTCCGATGTGTCCTTTTCTAATGTAATATAAAAATAAGTTATATATCGAAATGTGCTAACGGGCGATGGAATCCCTCATTATAAATCAATTATGTTCATTAATTAAATTCCTCCTGTGTACAAATAGCACAATTTGGTACCTCATTCAAGATTCGAAAAAAAAATGTTTTGCAGGTAGGTTAGCACGCTTGACATTCTTCTGCTGATTGAAGACGTAGCATGTTTGGCTAGTTTAGTGTCTGTAGCTAGATGTAAAACGGCTGAACAAAGAACTTTGATGTGAAACTTGTCCTAACAAACAAAAAGCCAATCATTGTGGGAAATGAACAAAACAAAGATTTCATACAACAGTGTGCACCGCTCCGCTCGCAGACGATAACAGAATGGAGCTAGCCAGAAAAGTGAGCAAGAGGTCAGGTACATTAGATGCCTCACAGCTCCTCAACCGGCAGCTTAAATTGCACCCGCGAGAGAAGGTTTGAGCTGGTTTGCAGTAATAAAGCACGCTGGGTGAGAGCAGAAAACATGGAAGAGCCCTCTCTTCTACAAACAAAAATATTCTGACATGTCACGTTACAAAGTTCTTTCCTTGAGAAGAATTTTGACACTCTATTCAAACCCACGCAGGTTACTCACCCAGACATTTAACTTGCCAAGTTTACTGGCTCGCTAACCAGCGCATCGTTTTCAGCTCGGCCAACACGACTGATTAAACTTTTCATATGAATTTTAAATTTTTCTAATTTGCATAAGGTAGTGACTGCCGCTGAAAATCGACCTGCGTATGCCGACGTGGCGATTTCATTAAAATCAGGTACTTTGTAATATTTCTGAGTGTTGGTGTGTCTTACATGAAAACAACTGTTCCCTTTTGAGAAATAGTGCAGAGACGCTGCCAGCCTCAGAGAACACGCAAGCAGCTTTTTGGGTATAAAATGTCATAAAACTAAAATCTGGCAGTCTGAACGGTGAAGCCTCCATTTTTGTGTCCGTTCTTTGGTCCAAAATCGCAAATCTAGTTAAACTGCAGTGACATAAAACAGCAAATTATTACATCTGATAAACCAGAACCTATAGATGTTTAGCAGTTTTGCTTGACCGAGGGCAAACGGCTGTCAGAACTCTTATTTAACTAATCATTTAATCACTGCTTGTTAGTATGCAATGAAGAAAAACGGTGTGTAGCAATGGCTACGAGCCTCTCTGTATATTCACCTCAGTGCTCTTAATGTCACGAGGAGAAACAACAGCCCCTCGTGACTGCCGTGATGCCACTGCATTTAAAAAGGCTTTAGAGCACAAATCAATCACCATAGTCTGACAAATGAAAAGTATCACAAACTCAGACTTTTAATCTGCCAAACAATCTGGGCTAGGTCACCTCTCTGATTTGGGGAAGATTTTCTCACTTTTTCAATCTACCCCACAGGCTATCTTCATCTTCCCCCCAACACGAGGCCAGCGGGGGCTTGTTTCCCAGCGCTAGGCCACCCAGGGGAAATGTAATTCCCTTCCTCCGGTCGGTCAGGAGAGAAAGGACTTGGAGGAGGAGGAAGGATGCTGCTCGGCTCCCCTGATTAGGAACCGAGGATGCGACTGGCTTCTTGCCAGCGTGGTTTCACACACCAGTGTGCATGTTTAAGGTGATCAAAAAGGCTGCTGCAGCGCTCACAACACACAACATAAAGCAAACAAATGACCAGCTGTGAATCACAAGTAAGGTGGGGCGAGCATCAAACGCTCGCAGCCCTGCCATACCTTTCCCCCTGCTGGAGCAGCTCACCCGCCCTCCCCTGCATTTGCCTGCAGGGCAGTCACTATGTATGATGGAGAAGGCAGGTTAGGGAACGGGGACCCCTCTCTGTCCATTACTCATAAGTGTCCTGGTGTTTCCAATCCCCATTCACAATAGGGCTTTTGAGTGATCATACACCAAACACCATGATCACAGACTGAACTGATTATAGTGCGCTGCAAGGGAGGGCCTGGCTGGGGGCGCACTGCTCTCCCATAACCTATAACTGCACAGCTCTGCTTCCTCTGAGCTGCAGGTGGACGGGGCTGCTAGTGGGTGACTCGCAGCTTCAGGTGACTCGGTTGGCGTTTTCAGCATTCCTCTTTTGTCTCCAGTTTCCCTCTAACTTACTAAAGAGAGAACAATTCATTACAACTTTTACTCTCGTAGCCATTATTCCTATCGTTAATAATAACATTGT
>VUQG01005060.1:6727-21237 GCA_015106755.1 Etia nguti | reverse complement strand
GAACAACTGAGATAATCCATCCACAATTCAAGGTTAGTTATTAATATACAGCTGCATGGGCTGGGCTGTAGTTACATCGTAAGGTTTTAAAAACTGAGCTTTAAAATGAACAGTGATGATAAAAACCGAGAGAGGCCGACAGTGATCACTGACTTTTAACAGCCTTAATAAACGCAGAGTAGTTTGGACCCGGAATCAGGGTTCATCACGTCATCACTTAAAGACCGGATACAGGAGTGTTGTTTTGTTTTGTTTTTTTAATTTCATTTACCCTTATAGTTTCAGGGGAACAGGGATGAAACGATGAACTTTTAATAACGTCTAATTTACAACATGAGTTGTTATTGACTTTTTTGCTGAAAAACTAATGATGTTTGACAAACTGAACAAACTTTTGAGTCATAAATCAGTAAACTTGTTTTAAGATCCTTTTTCTAAAGCATATTTTTATGTTAAAATTACAGTATAGCAGAGGATGAAGTGATCAGCCTGCTTTGCATAATCAAATGCCGAAAAAAAAAATTAATATGTATGATCCAGTTGACAAACTGTTCTCAACTGAGCCAGCAGGATGTGCGGAAGTTGCCAAGACACCAGGTTTACTTGGCCGACATTTACCCTAATATCACTCAAGTCGATCATTATGAATATTTCTAGTGAGGAGTAAAATGTGTAACACGGAAATCTGAGACAGGATATTTGTGTTTTGGCTGAATCTAATTTTACTTTGGTGTGCTACACTTGTTGTCTTGTATAGTCTTATACATTTAGAGTAAAGCATTCATATCATTCTTAAAAGTTTATTTATTTATTTATTACTCATCCTGCCCAGTATTTACAACAAGGCTTATTTCCTCAAACACTGTTCTGGGTTTTCTAGCAGGCTTACTTCCTGCTTCAGCCTTTATGGCGATAACTGTAGAGTACCCAGTGATACGCAGGCAAAAATCACTTTGAAGTAGCCTTGGTTACTTTGACAGTTTGGTCGGCTGATAGTAAATTGCTTAAAGCTCACCGCAAACAAAGCATTATGCAAAACGCATGCAATTAATCACGGAGAGGGCGGTTCGTATTTTTTATGATTATTAATGGCCTTTGCCATGCTGTGGGGTCATCTCACCTCCCTGAAATATTTACATCATAAACAGCATGAATTATGGGGGTTGCGGGAAGGGCGCTGCTTTAAAATACAGTTTCCTTTATTTTCATCAGCTGTGGCGGTCAGGAAGTAGCCATCCGCAGAGCTCCGTATGGAAATGAGATGCTGCATCCGGTCACGTGATGCCTGAAGGACATTGTTAGGATTCAAATCTCTGTTGGTCAGTCAGTTGTTGTGCAAGAAGTGAAGAAAGTAGTTTTCAGCTCATTAGCCACAGATCAGTATGGTAATATGAAGAACAGTGATTGAGAGGTAACTCAAATCGAAGAAAATCAGATTTTTTAATGTATTTTGTGAATAACACAGAAGATGCTGGAGGATTTCTTTTCGCGCCGCTGGACCCTTTTGACCTCTTACATCTTCTAACTTTCACATTGTGATACACGGAAACAAACACGTTCAGAAAGTCGGTAGAAACTGTTTAGAAAAGATGTCGGTGGCTTATATACCTTCAGGCTGCAGGAAATTATACAGCTGAAGACGGATTTCTGTGCTTGTCCAGAGAGCATTTAGTATCTTTTGTGTAGAAAGTTTGCTGAACGGTGCACGACGGCGAACCTGGAAGTTTCTGGACGGCTTTGTGAAGAACTCACAAAGTCAAGAGAGGAAGCTAAACACATACAGAGCGATGCGAGCAAAGCCAGCGCGCTTGTGGAATTGCTAAATAATCATTTTCATGTATAAATGTCAAAACATGTTTTATTTATATTTATCCCATATGCCAATACATTCTGCTAAAGTACTACATTACAAAGTGCATGTAAATTGGACAAAATTAATGCTTCAGTGTCTGCCCCTGCTATTTGTACAACACTTTACACTCTGAAGGTGGACTACTAATCGCAAAATTAAATATGCACTGTGATAATGTTTAAAACATGGGGGGAAGTGCGGGATTATGTTAAAATGTTTTCTCTTTTTTAATTGAAATTTTATTCAAATTTTGCCCGAACTTTGTAATAAACTTCTGGCTGTTCAGTCAGTCTTTTGTCATTATTGGCTTATTTTCTGATGGACTTATCAATCACTGTTCAATGCAGTTTTTATTATTACTGTCAATGCTCCTGTTAAGCAGATCTTTAATTTGGTTGTTTGGTTGGTGGATGTCTTCAGCGTGTCAAACACTGTGAATGATTCTAGTTTTTAATACAGCATTAAATGACTGAATGTGATATTTAGCACTTTATGCATGCGCTATGACTAATCAAAATATCGTCTAAGCTAGAAAGAAGTCATGCCTTAACCTTTCCAAAAAACTACAATAACATATTAACCACGCTGTCATTACAGTCGGAGAACATTATGTTGTAGAGCAAGGCGATCATTTTCTTTAAAAAAAAAAATGGCGTTGAAAGCCAAAGTTGGCATAAATCTCAGCTTTAGCGCCTAAATGTGAAAACATATTTTATTCTTTCTGTTATTTTCTCTGCTAAATAATACATAAAGCAGAACAACAGAAGAAAAGCTTAACAGAGTCGAGTCCAATCAATTTTATGTGTAAACCCATTCGTCACAAATCAAACGTTTCCCTCACAGGCCTTTGAAATGTGTACGGCAAACGACATCCTCTAACAGCTCCCATTAACGGCCAAAATAGAAAGATGGATGCAAACTGCAACTTGAATGGTTGGCAGAGACCTACAGCCGTGAGGTGGGATTTCTAGTTTGAAAAATGATCTCTTGTTGTTGTTCATTCAATATTCATGTATTTAGTGGGCTTTAATGAACACATTCCCCCAGGAGCGTTGGTGAGTTTAATGGATATGGATGAAACCAAGTTACACTGACATAAGTACTCGTGCTGCCACACTTTGAGTTTTTTAGGAGCAATGTTTGTTTTTTTCCTGCTAACATTTGCTAGACTTTTCCAATGAAACGGACTGTGAGGGGTTCTGTTTGAAACGTGTGTGTTATCATGACTGTTACATTGTGTTTGAGGAAAACAAATGGAAGAAATGCTAAATGAGAGAGAGAGAGAGCATAAAGTAGACACGATAAGTAACTCTTTCCTCCATAAAGACGGCGTTTGACGACCTCCCCTGCACTTTTAATGATGAGTTTTGACACCTCTGTATAAATCAATAAAGATGTGGTTTGACGACCATTAGAAAAAGTTCTGTTTTTTCCGAGGGTAGCTGCACAGACAGCCGAGACCACCCACACTAACTTCAGATGCAATCCCAGTCATTTTGTTCTAGAAGCAGGCCTGAAATATGGCAGAAAGTGCTCAGTTCAGAAAAGGGAAACACGGGTTAACCATAGTGGGCGTCTCTAATTCAGCGTTTCCCAACCGCTGAGCCGCGGCACATAAGTGTGCTGTGAGAAATGATTAGGTGTGTCATGGAAGATTAGTGAGTAAGTAACGGGCAGAACACTTACATTCTCTTCCACTAGAGGGCAGTACAACTACCTGCTCTAATTAAATGGGTTGCCAACTGCCAGTAAAACAGAAGAAGAAGAAGAAGAAATTACATAGTAGTCATGCTGTGAGACGACGCAGCGCGTAACAGCAACAGATAAATATTTGAAAAGAAAAAGTAGTCAGTCTGACCTGTGTCCTGGAGAAAACTCCGACCCAGATGAAGCCCCTAGCATGAGTAGTGGTCAGAAGAAAGCAAAAAAGCTATACTGGGGACAAACTGGGCCAATTCGGCTACGCCCGGAATTTGTTTGGTGGTGTGACTTTTCTAATGTGAAGTATGTGCCGTGGCTTCAAAGGTTGGGAAACACTGCTCTAATTAATCCACAAATCGGTAACTTTGTTGCGTTCTTTTGGGTTCACTGATGCTTATTTTTCCAGTTTTGCAAAGCACAGGAGAAATGATGACATCGGGGTGGGGGGGGCACAAGTCAAGTTCTAGGAACAAAAATTAAATGCCTGATGTCACCACAGATAAACAGTGAAGCACAGTCCCTCTTAGAACCGCTGAAGCAAACCTGTCAGTTTATGAGCCGTCATTAGCTCATGTGGAGAAAAATCCAAGAAATATTTTCCGTCTTTCAAGCGCTGTGGCCAAAGTTCAGACACAATAACTGCATTTTTGCATTCGTGTCAGCATGAATCCAAGCACAAAGTTTAAATAGCCTGGACGCGATTCTTTACAATACTATTCAATCAAATCAAACCCATCCCCTCGGTTGCTTTTTGTTCTATTCTATTCCTTTTGATTGTCTGTAAATGCTGCTGCTGCTGCTTTGTGCACAACCGCAGCTAGTTCCGGGAGAAGGGAAATCGTCCTTGGAGCGGATCATCAGGAGAGAGAAAGAGCGAGGATGCCTCCACCTCCTGTTGTTTGTCCGGGATGCCAAGCTCACGCTCAGCATGCCAGGCCCCATGCGGGCGCCCAGGCCGGCCGGAAAAGACAGAGCTCTTGGAAGACTCGGGTCCGGTCAGAGCCAACACGACGCTCGTGCCAGGCAGAGCAACTGTGGCCAGCGTCTGCTAGTGCATCTCTCCCCTTTACCCGTCAGCACACGGCAGACCTCAGGAGAAAGGATGCGACCATCAGGGGACCGCTAGTCCATCCGGGCAGAGCTGGAGGACAGACCCCATGTGGCGGGGAGTGGGAGGTTTGGAGCTGTTACACGAGAAACAGCTAGCAGCCTGGTATCTTGTTTCTGTTTCTTCCTGATGATGTCTAATTTAAGCCATAGCTTCGCCATTGCCTGTAAAAGTGCATTTGAGGCCAAAACGTGAAATAATGGACCAAAGTTAATCACTCTTCTCACTGGTGGCAGTGTTTCTTAGAGCTAAGGTCACATTTTTCCTCAAATCTCACTCCTTTCTATCCAGATATGCATTGTTTATGCCATCTTTCTGTTTTGTCAAAAGGGATTAAAACTTTGACGCTGAGGTATGTTACGGCAATCTATGGAATGTCAGTGTGGTTATTGGATAATATGAGTAATCGTTTGTCTTTAATGGCTCTTTTTAAAATGGAGAAAGTCATGTTTTCTAATGTGCACAACAGTGGTGGAAGAAAAGTGCTAAAAGTTCAATGACCAGCAAAATCTGAAATGCAAGTTTAAGTATTTTAACGTTTTATAGACTTTACTGAACATCTCTCTGCTGGTTCTTTAATGCATACCAGTATACTGATAACAACATTTGCAAATTCAGCGGCCAATAGAACCTTAAAAAGATTTTTTTTTTTTCAGGTTCAAGGTTTGTTTTTAGTATTAAAAGGTCAAAACAATGACAACAAAAATGAAGTGATTAAAAAATATTTTAGCATCAATTATTGATGATATTTTTATGAACATAGGCATTGTTATTGGCCTTAAAGTTCACCCCTAGTTTTTTACTACAGGCTGCAAAAACAGCTAAAATACCCAACATGCAGTTTGTATTAAAGGTTGTCTGACCTTTACTGAGTTTTATAACACAAGTAACCGGGAACAACAGGTAACGAGTCAAAGAGACGTTCAGTGTTTTGTTGTACATCTGTTTTTTTCTTTCATCACACTGGGAGGTGGAAAGCAAAGGAGCTGGTGCAACCGAGCTTAAGAAAATCTGATATTGTTCAGCACAAATACATTAAAGGTGTGCACCGTCTACTGAGGACGCCTTTAAAATATGCACACATTTATATTTCTATCATGGAGTCTATCTTGTGGATGATGAGAGCGCTGCAGCTTTTGTGCCAGAGGAAAAAAAAAACACGAGGATGTGTGACACATGAAAACTAGCCACTTGTTTTGCTGCTGCTCTGAATTCTGAATTAATGTGTGTTTCTGAGGAAATTCTGACGGGAACGAGAGTTAACAGAGCTTGTACGCAATCGCTCTTTCTGCAGCTGGTTGAAGCGACCGATCGTCTCAGCAGGACTTGCATGATATCTCAGCTGTGACCTGCATGCACCTGACTGGCAAAACCAGAGGACTGTAAAGCAACAGGCGAATGTGGCAGTCATCCAGCGCGAGGGCTAAAAATTAAGTTCCTGGTTGACACGCAGCACGAGTTTGATCTGTTTCACCTGCTATTTCTGCTGTTTGTTTTATTTTAATGCCTCCATGCTGCCAGTCAGATAAGACCTTTGCCACTGAAGCTGTGACAGTACATCTGAAGCAGATCGGGTCGCCACACTGGTTTTGAATGATAATGCTGCAGCGTCGTGTTTCACATCGATTCATTTTCAAAGAGAGTCGGTATTATTTTTTATTGATCGGCCTTTCTTTATAAACAAAGATGATATATAGGCCTAGTAATAGCGGGATTAAATTACATGGCCCGAAAATAAGCTGGATCGATAAGAAAAGTAATTTAGCACAATTCGGTTCAATTTGTTTGAGGAATCCTGCGCACCCGAGTTAGCAGGTGAGATGCCACAGACGGGACCTGAGCCATCGCTACAGACTTTGACTATTTCAACCTTTTACATCATTTTTTCTTCCACGTTATCAATGCAATCCGACGGTGGAAAGTTTGTCGACTTTAACTAGTCGACAGAAAACTACTGATACTGCAGGAATGTTGTATCACTTAACAGACAGTTGCAGCTGTTGATGAAACCCTCACATCATCATGTTCCGAGTGTGGGAGGATTGAAATTAACATAACGGAAGAGCAGAAACAGATTCTCCGTGGCGTCTAAACACATACTAACCAGGTGTATATGAATGCCGCGAGAACGGGCCGCTCTCCCCCTCCCTCGTCAGCGCGGCTAAACCAAATGCTGCGACTCTCATTTGGGGCATTTGTTTGCCTGTGTGAGAAATAATGGCAGCGGGAGCAGGTGGAATATTGCTTCGGCAGCTAACCCATATGGATCGGAAAAGCTGCTTGCCAAGTCTAAACTCCACTTTTACAGGCACATCTGGAGCAGAATCTCCATATTAATTGCCAGTTAATGTGTTTACACACAACGAGGATTAATCCCTGAGAGAAGTTGCTTGACCCGGGTCATGCGGTCAGCAGGAGGGCGGTGTTTTCGGGTTGAAAAGCAGCGGGGAGAGGTATGGCGCCAAATGTGCGGACAAAGGCACGCGCGTAAGATACTTCTATTCCAGCAGAAAGCCATCTGTCATGTGTAGCCTTTCTGTTATGTTGAGAGCATTTATGTCAATATCCTCCGATGGCTTCAAACAGCAGTAAAAGTTCACGCGGGGATTTATGAGGCTGTGATCACACGAGTCGCTTTGTTGAACACACCTGCATTTTTATTGTTTACTTTGGTTGTTTGGTTACAGCAGACAGAGGGTGGGCGGTGTTAAAGGATTTAGGGGCCCCGGAGCTGGACAGAAGCCCTGGAACACGGAAAGGATGACTGATATTTATCGCATTAGAGCTCCTTGCTGTGCTGTTTTCACCAAAGGCAGAACCAAAAAGCATTTATGTGTGTGTATCTGTCTTTATCAGCTAGACCCTGGGAAAGAATGTGCAAACTCTAAAACAATCCAAGCAATAGTTTTGGTGATCGTAAATATGTAATTGCTCTTTTACAGCCACTCCCTTTTCTGTGATTGAGTATGGGGAAAAAGGGGCAAGGCGCCATTGTGCGCCACATTATAAAAGTTTAACGTGTGGAAATATGGTCTCTTTTTTTCTATATGTGCATGTCTACCTTTATAAGAATTTTCAAAGTAGGACTATTCCCCATCCCACCTACAGCTTTAATGAAATAAATACAAATAAACCCCAAAATTCCAAAAAGAAAGGATGTGCAATTTAATCCACAAAGTGTTAAGTCTTTCATATAGCTACATCAGGCGACACCTGAGCTGTCATCTCTCTCTCCTCATCCTCGAGATAGCCTCGGGTCTCTGAGGGTTTGGCTTAGCACGACCTCCTAATGAGAGATTTACTGTATGAAGATAATTATGGGGGGAAGCAACATCTCGCTCAGGCCCAATGATTAAGATAAGAGCACTTCGGCGCATATTCAAGCAGCACCCTCCTCCTCCTGACCTGTCACTCAGCTGGGGCTCTAGTGGTCACAGACAATCAGCTGGAAAAACACCGAGGGCATGCCTATATGCATGGCAAGTGCAGACGCTCGGAAGCAAACAGAGTCGCGCACGTACGTTAGACTGAACCGGAAAGGACAAAAACAACGCAGAGCACGGCGTGATATCGCTGCCATTTTATAAATCAGCCACCTGGGCGATTAAGGGAAAAATGAGTGAACAGAATCAGAAACGCGTGCTCTTGTTTATTGCTTTAGAGAGTTAGCTGGCAAGGAGGCAACCATCGTGTGATGATGAGAGTGGCCCCTCTGGAGACGGCATTCGCACACTGGCAGAGGAGCTAATACAGACTTTCATTAGGATGCACACTTCAACACACTGTCATAGTATTTACAGTCTCACACTGGGGAAACAAATAAACTGCGTGATTAACAAGTTTTCCTGATGCCTGGCGCTTCGCTGTGTGCGCATTGGAGTGCCACCTCGCCGACTTAATGATTCTTAATGGTTTCTTAATGACTTCTTAATGACTTCATCAGGAAGATCCTGCAACAGCACATTCTGACAAGCGGGAGCCTCCCCTTGAGACCCAGGATCACACCGAAGCACTAACCCCTCTTCGGCTTTCTGCTAAAACAACACACACTTTAAATCTGCTTATCTGAGACGGCATCTTCGACTCGGGTGACGCGAGCTTTTGATCCGTGGTTAACTGTAGGCCTATGTGATGCAATTTGATATGAAAGCGTGCGAGCTGATGTGTGGAAATGCACTAAAAGGCGAAAAGGGATGTCCAACTAGGTTGTGGGCAAATGCAGTCACATCAAACTAATCTCAGAACATTGGAGTGACATCTAGTGTTGTGTAACCAGAATTAAACTGCATTGTGAGGGTATCTAGGAAACCCATTTGGTAGCATTCGGTGTAAAGCTGTGACTGTGATGCAACACTGGGGGAAGCAGGAAGAAAACAAAAGGAACAGGAAATTCTCCAATTCCTAGAGATCCCGGTAATTGCAGAATTTCATTACAGCGGGACGTGCAGCAAGATGACACTCAACACTCCAGCGAGAGAAACAAGCGGCGTGTTGTTGAGCTGGTAACAAAGTGTGGTGAGCAGCAAAAAATCCTCCAAGCATTTAATGACATAGAATTTTCTGGGTCACCTCAATGTCACTGAGCAACAAATAGTTTGGAGTGTGAAGTACATAGTGCCGGCCATCACAGATTGCCATGTCACTCTCAGCCAAGGAACACCAGTAAAGCCTCCAAATTACCACTACACCTCTGAGTTTGGAGCTCAGAGCTCCCTCCATCTAAACCATGTTCAACGAGATCAAAAGTGTCATTCTATTTCTTTTTTTATTAAACAAAAGGTAATAAGCTATCAAGGTAATTGTGATAATCAGTGTTCTTGAAAAAGGATATAAAAATAAGAATAAATTCCATATACCGCACACACACACACACACACACATACACACACACACCACAACTGGTTAACAAATTGTATTAGCAGAGAAGCTTGACTGCATGGCAAATTACATCGCCCTGATGGATGTCCTCTTTACGGGTTGTAGAAGCAGGCTGAGGGGCCGTGGAGAGAGGATGAGGCTCTAGCCAAACACTCATAAAATGATGCATAGCCGGCCATGTGTCACCTATTGGCACAGGCTCGTGGTGGAAGGGGTATCTCGCCCAGATACCAATGCCCAAAACACAGAGAGACACTTGCTCCACTTAATCCATGGCAATCAGGAAGAAATGCGATTCAAATATCCCTCTTCCACTCCAAAAATGAATACATCAATACTGTTTTAACCCCACAAGTTCAGTTTTCTCTCTCTAAATTTACAAAAAAAAGTTTCCTAAAAAAAAAAGGTGTGTCATTTGGTAGTAATTATAGGTCAAAGTCTAAAGCAGTGCTACTGCAGCTCACCAAGTGCCGAAGGGGGCACCAAAACAGGCTAATGATCATCAATCATAATAATCATAATGATGAATTATTTAAATTTAAGATGAAGCGCAACTTCAATAGGCACAATTAGACCATTATACCAAGAACAAGATATACATAATTCATTGAAATAATGAAATAAATTATAGTCCCCCCCCCCCTTCACAATCTCCCTGTGGTTTATGCCTACCCTGCTGCCAGCTATCATGACACACACATGCACACATACACACGGAGTTTGTTGGTTAGACTCAAAAACAATGTAACCCAGTTTTGACAAATAGTAAGTTTTTGCTTTTAGCTGTTCGTGGTTTCTTTTGTCTGAGCTTATTAATTACATGCAGCCTCTCACCTTTAGCAGCAGGATCCACAGGTGAGTCTCCCCAGCATGAGGGTTTTGAGCACTTACAAGAACAATACTCGTATTTGTTCCTGACACAGAAACAGGAACCTTGGGCTAAATCACAGTACTTCCCTTTCTACACCTCAGACACTTGTACCACACAGGAGCCATCCTGAGGTTGAGTCCTAAACTCTGTCACATTTGTCTACATGTCCTCCCAAACACTGAGAACCAAAACAAGTAAATAATTAATGACTATTTACTCATGGCTCAGTCACACTAGAGTGAATGCAGGCAGGCGACCTCCTCGCAACTAGGAATCAAAGTGTTTGGTGTCAGAGACCGACTTCACAGGTCACCTGGTGGGAGGCAACGTCTCGCCAAACAGTTGCGGTCTGACTCGGACCGACTGCAGTCGCTCTCAGACAGACTGGTCATCTAATTTAAATTAAATGCAAACAGCTTGTCAAAATCAGCCAGAGGCAGGCTGCCGCTGAGCGCGACTCGTCTGGATGCGTCTCTTCGCGATAGGGACTCCGCTCAGCTGGTCGTATTCTGGTTCTATTTGTATATAAAAGCCAGCTTGGCGAGTGCATAAGTGAATCTCCATCCTTGCAGGAACTGATGCTGTTAGTGGAGGAATTTCTGTTTCAGATCTTTGAGACTCTGAATGGACTCCGAGTGTAAGCAGTTAATGTGAATTTATGTGCATGTAGACAGCAACACGTTTGCAACAGACAGCAATAGATTTTTGTGAACTTTGCTGATTTATTAGGCGGTAATTACCTCACGCAAGTGCAAAATGACAGCAGACTGATTCAATAAGTCTCTGGCTTATTGTCGTGTTATCACCGTCTTCATGCACCCAAGTCGTTTTAAAGATGCTGCGGGTGGTCACAGACCTACTCTTCAAAGCAACAAGATCGCTTTTTGCAAGTTCCCTGCAAACGGTCACTATGATTTTGCTCGTGTTTTCCTTGGTGTGACTCTAGCGTTAGGTTTAAATTGACCAAAGTCATTTATCAATTTGTAATTATCAATATTTATACCTTTAATGTCTCCAAAATGATCATCTCAGATCATACATGATGATGGGGCCTTTTGAGCTGCAGCACTGTTGAAAATGCGACTAATAAGTGACCGTGACAGTTGTGTAAAACTAAATAAGGGAAGTCATGTGTCGGGTTTTCATAGCCTACTATTTGGAAAACATCTGATAGCAGCATGTCTAAGATGAGTAGGAAACTATCAAGTGCTTAACAAATGTATTTTTTTAACCGTAAAATATACGTTTAATTTATATTTTGATTTTGTTATGTAACTAGCTGTTCAGGCTTAATTTCTGGTCTGGTCAGACCTAGTGTAGCATAACAAATTTATCTATATATATATATATATATATATATATATATTCCCTTTTAGATCCATAATGTCACTTGTCGTGCCTTTGCTATATGGCAGGGGTCTCTGCAGTGTTGCACTTATATGATATGACCTTCCTCTAGAGACCTGGAAAACATTCTGTATCAATTAGACCACCGAGGCGTTTGAGGAGTCTTGCTGTGGAGAGTGCAGAGAAGAAGCCCATGACATGCCTCCGCTGTGACGATCGACCACTTCCTCTGAAGCATCCAAACAACGTTTTGAGAGAGAATTAGAGCGATAGAAACAGTGGAGGATTTACTGCCGGTGGGATTTACTCCTTGTTCCAATTTGCAGGGGGATTACTCATTTTTTTTCACCATTTATTTATTTTATTTCCAAATTCATTTCTACTTCACCTGAAGGAAAACAAAATATCGAGCCAAATGCATAAATAGTGTCAGAGAGAATAGATAATGACAGCAGGTCAAGTTGTGAGTGAGTCACGTCTCTCCTCCTGGAAGAAAGTGATTACTGTAACACAGAGCTGACAATCATGACCAAGATAATCCCATTTCTCACATGGAGCTCAAATTGTATTATGTCACATTGTATTTTGCATATGCTATCAAAACCTGGATTTAGATATGCAAACTATCTGAAAAAAGTAAAATTCTGAAGTAGGCACGGAAAAAGAAAACATGCAGCCACAGGGCTGGCATGCAGGCATGTCACTTTGTCAAGTTGTCTGTTTTCTCAGAGAGCTTGATGACTTCTCAAAGACGGGAGGAAGAAAAAAAGTGTTGCAAAGCATGGTATTCTCCAAGATGAACAGATGGCAGAGCCTAAGTGTGGAGATTTGTTTTATATCTCTATCCCATGTTGCTGCGCAGTAGATGTGGGCTTCCGTTTTCTTTTTTCTTCCTCTTCAAATGTTATCTTACAGGATAGCGGACACACGCAATGTTTAAGCTAATGAGGAGTGGGTGTTGCTTTGTCTTTCTCTTTATGTCTTCCCCTCTCTCCCACCAACACATCCTCTTGCTTTCCATTCTCCGTCAAACCCACGCTTGGAGCAGAAACCTATATGCCACACAATTATGCAACACAACTGGGAGTGCTGCTTGCAGCACTGGGTGGCTGACTAAAAACACAGCAGACTGCAGAGTTTCTGCAGCTGCATTAACATGCAGTGAGTAACGGCGTTTAAAGGACTGTCCACGGCCAGATACGTCAGCAATTATCAGATACGTGCCTGAGAAGTTAGGACTCGCCTAAAATATGATGTCCATCTCCTGAGCGCACTTTTTATCCTGTGCCACTATTGGAACAAATATTCCACTTCAGTACAACACAAGAAGATCTAGCAAGCCATTGGCTATTGTCTGCCGGCTTAGCCTCTGGCAATGATGCCAAATATTTTGGGGCTTCCGGTGTAGAAAGCAAATATCCCAGAAAAGACCCCACATTTTTTTCTAAATTGCCTGTCTACCTGCACGCAATCAAACCCACAATACTTGGACTAAAAACAGACTGCAAATGGAATAGTCCTCCTACATGTAAAATACTGGTGGCAGTCAGTGGTACCCCTTAGCCTCCTAGTAGATCAATGTAGGATTTAAAAATCCTACATCGCCTTTTTCTCAAGTTATCGCACTCACAAGATTTTCAGAGAACTTGACCAGTGACCTCTGACCTTGATGTCAGGGTCACTGAGATTTCAACTCATCCAAGATTTTTAGTGGATAAACCTAAGGTATCTATTTGAAACTGCCCGCCCGGCAGCAACACGACAGTACCCCGTCAGCCTTTTATGGCTGAAGGGGTGAAAACATTCTCAGTTATTCAGCCACTGAATGCCCCACACAATACTTCTAAATTAAGAATTTCAACTCAAACATTTATACCATTGCACACATTAATCCAGAGCTGTTCATAATCTAGAAACAACTGTCTTGGTTTACTTAAATATTTAACTCTATTAATAATTTCACATTGTTTGCTAAATCAGGCAGTTTAGCAAATAATGTGAAAGTACAGCGTGCTACGATAACTGAAACAGAAGAAAACTAAAGTTTGTACTAAGACTTCCATATATAATAAAAAAGCTTGATTTTTGCAATGTTTGTTAACTGCAGGAAACAAGATTTGATGAACTTTGAGACGCCACATTTAAAATTTTGATTTTGGATCAAAAATAACACAAATAAGGTTTTTGCTGTTGGTGAAGGACACAAGAACCTCAGCTTTGCCAGGATTAGGAGGGAGAAAATTTAAAAACATTCACTTATTAATGGCTGTGAAGCATTCATCGAGGTTACAGAGACTGTTGATGTCGTTTATGCAAAAACTGCACAAAATTAACAATACTGGTAATTACCAAAAACATTTTTTTAATATCCATAATTGTTGATCCACCAGTATGCATTTCAAATTTACAGTATTACAAAAAGAAAGCTGAAAACATAGCACAACATATTATCAGTTTTTTTTAATTAAGATGCAAAATTACAGTTATTTCCTTACATTCCTGAACAGAAAATTTAATTTAAGTGGATGAATGTTATGCTTGATTCATTTCTGACTTCTCAGAGAAGTCTAGAGCTTCAAAATTGGGTTTTAAAAATGCAAATTCAGCACATCATTCACCTAATAAACAGCAACATCGTTTTTTTGTTTTGCATATATATATATATATATATATATATATATATATATACACACACACACACACACACACAGACAGAGAGAGAGAGAGAGAGACACACACACAAAAACAAAAAA
>VUQG01005058.1:24146-38829 GCA_015106755.1 Etia nguti | reverse complement strand
TCTCTCTTCCACAGCATGTCTTTTATCTTGTCTCCCTCCTCTCACACCAACCGGTCGCAGCAGATGGCCGCCCCTCCCTGAGCCTGGTTCTGCTGGAGGTTTCTTCCTATTAAAAGGGAGTTTTTCCTTCCCACTGTCACCAAAGTGCTTGCTCATAGGGGGTCATATGATTGTTGGGTTTTTCTCTGTATGTATTATTGTAGGGTCTACCTTACAGTATAAAGCGCCTTGAGGTGACTGTTGTTGTGATTTGGCGCTGTTTAAATAAGATTGAATTGAACTGAATTAAATTCAGTTGAACCAAGGAATGCTAAATTCCCTGGTGTAACACACATGCTGTCATTTGAGTGCCCTTTGTATCTAAGCAAGGACTTTTGGTTTCTCAGTACTCTGCTTAGGAACCACATGCCAAGCCCACAATCGTGCTAATAAAGTACTCAAGAAATGGCAAATGCTGTGCTTTTGATGAGTACTACATGAGCTAATCTATTTAATCCCTGTGCAGGATCTTCCTAGTGGCTTTTCCTATAGCACCCCCCAAAAAAGAAAATCTTATGTAAAATACATATTTAATACTTCTAGCAATCCAGCTAACTTCAGAGGATTAAACCACACCCGTGTAAGAGCGCACAGTGTTCAATTCAGCGCCATGCACATGGTAAACAAAATGCTGATGGAGCTACCAAGAAGCTTTAGGGTCTAAAGGCCACCCATCACACATTCATTTCTGTCTTTCAGTGTCATCAACCTGCAAAGTAACTGCAGACTCATTGTAAAGTCCGTACATTTCTCAAGCAGAAACCTGTGTTATGCAAACGGTGTGCAAACCTGAGGATAACAAGCTCCGTGTCACTTTTTGAGACATTTTCACTCCACTCGGCTGTAATGAGTCAAGAAGTCTCAACTCTGCAAACGTCTCAAAGAGAATTCTTCATTAAAGCTTAGCACCAGACCCAGTTACAGTAATGGTATTTTTTACATTGTCTCATTGTGCCCTTAAGCTTAAACTTGGTAAAACAGGGCTCAGCTACTTTTCCATCATTGGCAATTGGCAAAGCTGTTACTGAGGTTATGAATCTTAACAACACTGTGGTGCTTTATTATGCTTCTCTTTCATTGGTTTTGATGTGTGGCAATCTTCATTTTGCCTCACGGGCCCTTCGTTTGTCAAGTCAGTGGTAATGCCATGCCCCGAATCTCATGGTTCTATAGTTTTCTAGTGTTTTGACTTTGGGATTAGATTTTTTTTTATTTACCTTTGACTTCTATGTGGTTTTACTGCAGTTAGTGCTCCCACATTTTCTTTGTGCTTTGTTAATTATTATGATTTGTTAGTTTTTGATTCATTCTGTTAATTTTGATCTTTAGTTCTCATTGTGATATTTAGGCTCCAGTGCGTGTTAAGTTTCTGTGAAATACAGTGTGAATTTTGAATTCTTGTCCTTTTTTAAATGAAGCTTCAGTTCCTAGTTTCAGTTTATTATTTATTATGTGTTTCGTTACCTCAGTGTTTCTGTTTCCTCCTGTATGTGTTTTTGTGTCAGTGCCTTTGCCCTCCTGTTGACAGATATTAGGGCCACATTAGGGAAAAAATATTATTGTTCATTTTGAGAAAAAAAGTGAAATGTGGAGATTAAAAATGTGTTTTACGTCAATTGCCACAGCTGCTATACCCTCTATAAAATTCCCTGTGTAGATGAGTCAGTGAAACAACTTGATCAGCTGTCTTATCGTGTCCTGTGATACATCATGCATCCTCTTTATTGCACAAGGGTGTAAGCATCGGTATCCTTTGACAGCAATTTCAATTTCCTCAAATCCGGCCAACTCTTCCAAGTTTGTGTGGTTTTGCCTTCTGAACAGATGCAGCTTTCTGCATCATCTTTTCAATGTTGCCATACTCGTCACCACATTGTTTTTAAGCAATAATAAAGAGAAATAATTTTCTTGTAAGTAAAACTGATTCTGAAGTATGATTGACTAACTCATCTACACAAGGAATTTTGTAGAGGGTATAGCAGACGTGGCAGTTATTTGATTTAAAATGACAACTTTAATCTTGAAATATCAACTATATTCTCAAAATGAACAATTTTTTTCTCTTAGTGTGGCCCCAATACATTCTGTGTTCCCTATAATCTGGCATCTGCATTAGCGACTTGATCTGTTCATGCATTTGTCTGATATTTATGTCCTGTTTTACTTTGAAGGCTGATTTTCTTTCATGTCTTGTCAGTTTTACTTCCTCCTTTGTGATTTCTCCTCATTCCCTCAGTCAGTTCCAGTTCATTTACAGTCCTGTATTCCCGCATGTCAGCACACTAAACATTAATGTAGTTTAATAAAGGCAGAATCTA
Source organism: Etia nguti (assembly GCA_015106755.1). Taxonomy (NCBI): domain Eukaryota; kingdom Metazoa; phylum Chordata; class Actinopteri; order Cichliformes; family Cichlidae; genus Etia; species Etia nguti. The sequence continues at coordinate 36,472 of VUQG01005058.1, read as the reverse complement.
GTGAAAGTTCCTAAAAGTACAATCAAAATTCAGCTAAAAATGACCCTAATCATTTAAATAACATATTGTTTTATAATGTTCAACTTTTCAGAACTGAATTAAGTTCAGTGATGGAAAGTTCAAGATGTACTGTTACTGCTAACAGATGTGTACACAGTTCAGGACTTATACAATAGAGAATGAGAGGAAGTATCTAAAATAAACCCTAAGTATATATATTTTGTTATATATTATAAAATGTAATAGTAGTAGTTGAAGACTGTTTTGTCTGTTTATGCTGGTGTGACCCTGATAGACTTTAGTATACTGAAACCTGCATTTTTAATGTACAGAAACCAAGGTTTTATTTCAGTGTATTTTTCACTTTGTGGTATCTGTTTGAAAAAAAATCCCATTATGGTTCTACATTTAAAAAAAAAAGAAAAAATAATCAGCTTTCGGTCACTGTTTCCACCCCAGTGAGGGAATACCCATCCTCTCTTCAACTGTCCCTGTACCTCTGGGTTTTACTGGAGAATCGCATTGTGCCTCTGTGCTGGGAGTCTCTTTTGGTGTATGTGAGGGGTTCACTTGATCAGCTGTGTAGCCCAGGGGAATGAACCGCTCTCCTCACTGACCCATTTAAAAGCAACATGGTCGACGGAGAAGTGAAAGTAGGACAGGAAAAACTTTCAAGTATGCTGCATGCAGGCAAACATACGGACACCGCACACTTATCTCCTCAACTCCTTCTGATCTGCCATTTGTGCCAAAGATGAGCACATTGATTTTTCTCACTGTGTCTTTTCCAGCACGCTGTGCCTTAAGTGCAAACATAGTTTCATATAAGAGCACTACTGTCAAGAGATCAAGTTCCCTTTTGTTGTACAGAAAAATAACTTTCTACATCCCTCTCTGGTCCCCTGAGGGACTTGCCACTTGACAGCTCCCAGGAGGGCCGGTGTTCCTCCACTTCGACAAAAGCCTACACCCAGGCAGTGCCATCTGTATAAAACTCCATTGTGCAGGGATACACTGACATGATTTAAGGAAATACTTTCATAGGATTTCTGTCCTTTATAAGCACGTGCATACTGGGTAATACGTTTGTTAAGATGAAGATAAAATCTTCTAGATTAGAGTGATGTAAATTCTCTCTCAGGCCACATAAAACATGTTTTAACTGCTAAAGTCCCAGTGGGGGAAATAAAAAATACATTAAAATTACTGCTGCTGATGAAGGACTATTTTTTCAGAAACCTATCAGGAACTATTTATAGAGAATTTCTTCACACACTCCTGAAAAATTCAGCAACGCACCTTTTGGAACAGTGTGTTTCCTTTCAAAAATCCCCAGCCACTCTTGTGCGCTTATAAGGAGGGAACAAACTCACTGCCCTCCTCAGACTCTTCTCCTTACACAGTCTTTCTGAAGTTGCACCTTTGCCACTCATTGTAAATCTACATATCTTGCTATAACACTTAGAAGAAAAACAAGCTACTTTTGGCTGCTCTCTTGTGACAAAGGGATCTCCACAGCAGGTAGATGTGTGTGTTTGATTTGTCCTTCCTAACGCAGCCCCAAAGGGGATTTGTGTCTCCACCTGGAATCAAACTAGCAACCTTTCACTGGGAAAGCAAATGTGTTGAACACGGCTGCATGCATCTGTATCACTGAATATTAGAATTGTGGCTGAACTTTTTCATCCCCTTTGGTACTTCTTATAATTTTAGTACTGTGCAATAAGTTCAGTCACACATATTGGTAAAGATTAATGTGTTTAATCTTTATATTTACTGTAATTTGAAGAAATCTAATAGCAGAGAGACCTCAAGCTATTTTTATAATTTTAATTTGTTACAAATTTTAAAAAAAAACCCAAAAAACAGCATATTTTCTTTATTATGCCTAAATTATACAACAATTCTTTAAAGACCTGGTCAGTGTAGAAGGTAAAATAGCAAAATTCAAATATATTATTTGATAATTGATTCTGAAAGACAGTGGTGAAAGGATTTTGAGTGTTGGCATCCTGGTTACACAGGCGCACAGCAGTGCTTATGTTTTAAAGACTCCTGTGTTTATGGGGCAAAACTGTATATATTGTTTTTTGAGTTTTTTACATTGCTGTATGCTTTACAGCAAGGCCTTTGTTTCCAGGAGGGAGCTGTATATTCACCCAAATGGTTATAGCCAGAGAGACTAAGAGAGATGAATGTGTGAGAAAGGGGAATGTGAAAGATGTAAAAACACATAGATGGAGCTGTAACTCACCCACAAACAAGAGCTGCTGGAAGCGAAAAGTTCGTACTGAGGAAAAGTAAAACAAATAGAAAGAAGGGGAGAAAAGTGAGGGAAGTGGATGGAGGGATGAAAAAGTGATGCACAAAGGTAGGAAAAGAAAAGTCTATAGTTTGGATGGTTGAGCATTTGAGGAAGAGATGGAGTAAGTAGAGGAGAGGGTAAAGGCAACATAACACTGCACAGGACAGGAATGGTGGAGAGAAGTAGCAATTAATTCAAGAGAGAGCAAACAAACAAAGAGGGCGAAAAAAGAGAAGTGCATGTGATGTGTGTGTTTGAAATGGAGTGAGGTGCATACATACAAAAAGACCCAAGTGATATCAGAGTGCGAGTGCTCGATTTGCAGTCTGTGAAGTCATTTCCACACTTACTGTATTTTAGGAACGAAAACCCCTGTAGGAAATCAAGCACGGGTTTATCAGCCTTCAGTCTCATCACACTAACAGAAGGATCTTAAAATGGCACTTGCCCCTCCTACCTCCCACCTCACTGAAGCTTGTGAGGCAAACCAAGCACTTGGCTTCAATTTACGTCATCTGCAGGTATTTAAAGAACCAACTGTGACAAGCCAAGTTAGCACGCGATGCCACAGACGTGCCTCTAGACGCAAACCGATACACAAAGCTAAGCTTTAAGCTTGGGATCTGAATGGAATGCATACTGTAGGTAAACAAAATGCATTTTGGGTAGCATTAAAAAGTACATACAGCACCTGAGAGTCAGGTCAAGTGCAGGTGAAACAGTTAGTTTGTGATTTTAACAGGATTTGACGGATTCAGGACAGAACTACGTAAGCAGAGGAGTTTTAAGTTATTAAACTAACATGAACTAGTAGACCAAAAACTTCCATATATATTCAAATGTTAAAGGCACCTCAAATTCCTCATCATCATCGTCGTCAGCATATTCACTGTGAACCAGGTTTATCCTCATATCGTCTATTATATTAAGGCATTAACAAAATGTGGTAAAATTTGTTTTTTAATCCCAGTTTTATGTTAGGAATGACGACAAAAGGGAGACTTTGGTTGAGTTTGTTACAAATGCCTGTAACCACCCAATTCTACTGCATTTGTGATTTAAATTAGACATATTTGAACTGCTTAAATACTAGTATTCATGTTGCCGTTTGCATCGGCTTTCATTTTCAGTTATTCAGAACAGAATTTTTGAATAGGGGTTGTTTCTAATAGCATTCAGCAGTCGTACAATAACCAGAATAATAACCCATCAAGAGAACAGCTAAATATTTCTGACTGAAGACACAAAACAATTCTTTCACAAAAACATTCAGTGACTATCATGCACTGCGTTGCATTTAAGAGTGTACAGTCAGTTCTTCAGAACTCCACGTAGTCCTGGGAAAAACTATGTACACTTCATGATTCACTAGCTTGTAGAACCACCTTTGGCAGTAACAGCTTAAAGTAACTGTTTGGTCTGTCACTTTTTCAGTGTCTCACATTATTGCGGAGGAATTTTTCCCACTCTTCATTGAGGTTTGCAGATTTTGTTTATGCACAGCTCTATTAAGACTCTGCCACAGTATCGGGAAAAGGTCTGGACTTTATTGGGCCCTTGCAGCATCTTGTTTCTTTTCTTTTTCAGTCATTCTGTTGTAGATTTGCTGCTGTGCTTGGAATCATTGTCCTGTTGTATGACCTAATTTTGACCAGGCTTCAGCTGTTGGAAAGATGGCCTCACATTTGACTCTACAATCACTTTGGTATACAGCTGAGTTCATGGTGGACTCGGTGACTATAAGGTGCCCTGGTCCTGTGGCTGCAAAACAAGCCCAAATCATCACTCATCCAGCACCGTGCTTGGTATGAGGTGTTTGTGTTGATATGCTGATAAATCAAGTACATTTTATTATAATCACCTGGCTGCTGCTTACCCTCTTATTTCCTATGGAAGCAGTAAGGGTGTACTTTCTTTCTTTTGCACATGATTGTATATTGGAAAGAGCTTAGAGAAGCAGGTGGCTTGTGTCCTGATTTAAGTGACTAATTTAGCCTTTATTTTTCTGGGAAAGTAAAATAAGTCAACAACACAAGCAAAAGTAACGGTTACTCGCCTTGCAATTTTCTAACTTCATGTTGTATGACTTCTTTAAGAAGAAGAGTGGACTGAATAAGTTACAAGCTCTGACTAAGTTAGCAGTAGATCTAGCAGGAAAATGGAAGGGAGAATAAAAGTGAACTGTATCATATCGTTTTACATTCACCTGGTAATTATGTGGTATGTTGCGAAAACATCTTCCAAAGATTTCCAGAGAACACTGTTACTGCAGAGGCTTTTATGAGGCAATCAAGCAGTTTTAAGTAAAGTCTAATAAATCTTTTATTTCGTTTCTGTAGCCATGAAAAATAACCAAAATAAAATGCAGTCTCGAAAGGGGAAAACAGTTTGAGCAAGTGAACACTGAATTTACACATAAAGCAGAACAATGATCAGGGAGTTGCCAGTTTGAGTCCCACCTGGGAAAATCTGGGTGGGCGAAAGAGGATGAAAAAACAAGGCAGGGAGGATGAGATGAAAGGAACAGATGGAGAGGAGGAGGCTGGACAGAGGCTGGGAAAGGAAGAAGAGGAAAGAAGGAAGAAAGCACAGGATGGTGAGCCTTGTATTATTAATTGAAGGGAGATGTCTTGAAGTGCAGGAGTGAATCATCTGTCCATTTGTAGCTCAGTCATTCCTGCTGCTGCTCTTATCCTCTATTTTTCTGCTGACTTCATTCTAAATAAAGAAACATGACTCACTCTATCTTTATTTCCTTCCACTGATTCGTCTATTTCAAGCCTTAAAGTACATGTCTACATCCTTTAGTACATGGGAGAGCCTCTGACTGACATGGATTGTCAAAGACCAATTTTGACACTTTTCTAGTTGAATTCTTGGATGAAATGCAAAAATAACAACTGCGGTGTAATCAGTTATCCTTGAAAGAGTCAGATTTAAACAACAGCTACTAAACATAACTGACATAACATCTTCTGTATTTCTTCTCTTTAACCCTGTCAGTAAAATTATACAAAACGAATGAACAGTAGAATTATTTCAAACATCAATCAGTTTTTAAAAAAAACCTAATAGTATGTTTTTTTGGAACTGGAAGTTCTAGAAAATTTCACCCAAGGCAGCTCAGAGGTCTCTGAACCCTAACTCTTCACCACATGATCTTCAGCTAAGTTTTCCATACTACTGTTTTATACCAGAAATTACTTGACAAATTGTTGCTCTTTATCTGTTAAGAAAACAACTTGATTTATACTTGTATACACTGGGTGTATCAAAAAGAATCGTCTTATTTCAAAAGGCTGTATGTTTTAAAGTAATTGACATAGACGCTTGTGGTAAATGTTAAAACATGTGGGTGAATATGACATATATACAAAACCTACAATCTTCACAAGCGATCAATGTGTCCTCCTCTGGATGTACGGCACACTTTCATCCATATGAAAGTCAAACCTGTCCCATACTTTTGCGAGCATGTGTGGAATCGCAACAGCCACTGCTGTGAATGTGAACATTATCATTGAATGGCAGCGAAATAAAAGCACTTTGAAATTGGATGATTCCTTTTTGATGATACACCCTGTATATTTGTATTCATTTGACTCTGACTCTAAGCTCTGCACAAGATTTGCTATGTGCCCAGACCGTGTGTATGTGTGCAAATGGCAAATAAAAGATGTTTTTTATCTTATTTTTATACAGTGTTTGCAGCTGTTGGTGTCAAAGTGCATGTGTGCCTGGAAATGTCTCTGCTGTCCAAAAAGAACATTTGGAACAGAGGTGTTTCGTTACAGCAGCAGAGGACATGTTTGTGTTTTCCTAGACGTTGTATTCAAGAGTAGCACCTTTGCCCGTGGACGCTGTTTTTGGTCCAAACATTTTACAACCTTGCATGGCGTGACCTTTTGGGTGAAGGCCAAAACTGTTCATGGATTGTAATCACCCTCTCACTGCTGCACATTATCATTGATGTTTTATCTCCTGACTAGATTTCCAACGGCAAAAGTTTCTGTTGATACTTAAGATATTTACTCAAGATGCTGTTTACAGGTGAAGTACAATTTAAATAATACACCACAGACACACATGTGTGGGATGGGTAAGTGGGTGTGGGCGTGGGTTTTCTGGCGCAGTGTGACATCTGCTCCTTCCTGTCTGGGCTATTTTCATATGCTGACCAATAATTCAGCTGAACAGACCATAAAAGTTGCTGCGACACACGCAAACACACACACACGCCAAATGGATTACATACTTTATGCTCTCCCGCGCACATTACTGCTTTCTTAACGATGTTTGTCACTTGTAATTAAACACACACACATGTCTGTGTGAATGAACAAAACACACACACAAACACAAACAAACACAGGTTGATGGGCTGACCACAGAGCCACAGTGGATTATGGAGATGACGAGGATCACAAGAATCAGTTTAGCGCTGTTGTGTGTTGTGTCTGTGAGAGTTTCCTTTTCCGAGCGTGCAAATCTAAATTGGACGTGGCCATCATCTTGCAGCAGAACACATTACTTTATGGCATTTATTTGTTTGGAGTTGACTAAATGACTAAATGTCAAACAATTAATGGGACATTATGCAGCTTCTGTCTTTTGTTAAAAGTTTTGTCCTGCTGTTTCTTCGCTCCATTACCTCACCCCTCTCTGGGTGTCTACTCTCTGCTCATCATTTTACAGATTGTTATTCTCCATTTATTTTAACCAGTGGACCAGAGAGGGAGGGTAGGGTGGCAATAAGTGGAGATAACAGGCAGCAGCTTGAGGAAAGAAAAAAGGTAGGGAGACTAAGAAGAAGAAAAAAAAAAGATGAGCATAATGAAACACTGTTATGTAAAATAAACATAATCCTACTCCGGTAACCTTAATGACCCGGCCAACAGTACAGACAGCAACCTTAACAATGGCCCAGTTTAGCTCTGTGGGGACTCCTCACACATGGGCATGCACATATCTACAGATGAGCAACTAAGAAATTATCCACGTTAACCTTTTGGTCATTGTGGTGCATGCATTAAGCACAGTGATTTGTCCGACTGTGAGAGCCTGAGAAAGACACCATCCAAACATTATGGATAACACGGCAGCAGCAGTCTGTGAGTCCTAAATGAAAACAAAGACCTTGATCCTAATGTGAATAGCAAGAGAATAATCAGCTTTTCAACTTCATACATTAGGCTGTCAGTGTCTGGTTGCATGTTATGCAAGCGACATATTTTCCACACAATAGTAAAGTAACAAACATTTTTTGATGTGAGTTGCTTTTCATGTTTAATTCTGATATTTTTCAATCCGGCTGCTATTTGGAAGCTCGTGGTAACTCTGCTCAGCAGCGAGAATCAAGATCAGTGTTGGGTGCTGGAATCATATGACAAGTTTGTGAAGATGTTTGGGGTGGCTGTAACTCAGTGGGTAGAGCAAGTAGTCTACTTTTTGGATGCTGGTGGGTCAATCCCTGACTGCATGCCAAATATCCTTACCCTTGCTCTCTGTTGGAGTGTGAATGTTAAATAGAAAGTACTAATGTGCTTGTATTAATGGGTGAATAAGGCATGTTGCATAAAGTGCTTTGAGTACTCAAGTAGAGTAGAAAAGTACTATACAGACTGTTTACCGATAGAAAATAATCTGACAGTAAAGTACAAACTGCCTCTCTGGGCACATCTATGAGTTCTGATCTTTCCAAGCACCTGCAAATGCAACATATTCTATGAAGCTAGTAGCAGGAGACCCAGACTGATGCTGAAGCTAAAAGTCATCACAACTCTTCCTGCTCTCTACAATATGTTTTTCCTTGTATACTCATGTCTTTTTGTTTGAGTGTTTGCTTCCTGCACTTGTGTGTTTTCATCCACTGTGACCATCTATTGTGTCCTATTTAGTGTCATCTTGCCTTGTTATCTCTCGCTTCCTAGCGAGTGTTCCTAGTGTATTTAGTCTGTCTGCATTTAAGTCTCATACACTCCTGGAGCCATCTTCGTGTTCACTCTCTCGCTGCATCTAACTAAACACTGTAATCTGATTTTTGCTTCTGAGTTGTGCATTTGAGTCTTATTTTGCCTTCATCAGTTGTTACAGAAATTCATATTTCAAGAGGTAAAAACAACAGAGATGAGGCTTCAAGTTTTATTTATGGCCAATCAAATTCTGTAGTGCTCCTCGCGCCGGCTTGGTTCTCATAAGCTTAAAAATTAAAGTAGAGATATTGTATATATTCGTCTTATTAGGACAAGGATGTGTGGCTCATGCGAGGTTTAAAACAGGTTTAATAACTGCTAAATAAATGACAATGCATCTAAAACATAATGATTAGCAGTGGTCCATGCATATTTTCATGAACAGTAATGCGAACATAATCCCCAGTATGAAGAAAAAAAGACAGAGTTTTTTAAAATTAACCAAAATTTCATCATCATTAAATGGCATTAATAGGTGCATTGTGTAAGGCATCCGGTTCAAATCTACGCCAAATGAAATAATGTGGGTCCATCCACTGTGGCGACCCCTTGAGAATAAGAAAGTACCTTCTTCTTTCTTGTTGGCCTTTATGTGGAAGTAATCGTTATTGTCTTACTTTATCATGAGACCTAAGCAGAAGCATCTAAGCTTACAACGCACATCGGCATAGTATCTGCAAGATTAAGCACTCTCATGACGACACCGTACACACAAACAAACACACGATACACACATACTATAGTAAAGCACCGCAGACAGACACGCACGGGCAGGCGAAGTGTGTGATTTTGAATACTTTCCCTGCACTCACACCACATGTGCACAAACACAACTCAGCAGATTAAATGTCACAATCCCTAATCAGTTCTCTTCAGATGTGCAGTTGCCCACAAACACAAATGTGACCTCACACACACCCGAGACACACGGTCAGGTGGATTGGGTGCTGTTATCCTAGTAATTGTTCCGACGGCAGTGGTGACAGCCGAAAAACTCTGAATGACAGACTGGACAGTGAAATAACCTCATTCACTCATTCACTAACACCTGGTCTATGAGTTGGGCGTGTGTGTGTGTGTGTTTGTGTGTGTGTGCCTGTGGGTGTCATCACGAGGAAACTGTTTGCATCACTAGAGACAAAGCTACTGATTAGTATTTTTCATGATGAAGTAAGTGATTTGGAATAGAGAATCTTGAAAAGGGGGTGGGGGCTGGAAGGAAGGAAGCTTGCAGAAAAGCAAGGAAAAGAACGGGGAAAAACGAAGCCTGTGTGAGAGCAGGGATTAAGTTGAGAAGGCTAAACCGTGTGACTTCTTACTTTTCTGTTTCAGTAGACACTGCCTCCCCCTTACATTTTTCATCTGTGTTACTATTTATATATGTAAAAAAAACCAGTTTGAATTATTGATAAGTCAAACGAGCACGACCTCCATGTTTCTCTATCCCACAGTGTTCCTGTCTTTCTCCAACTCATCTGAAGTGCTATGTCAGATGCTTTCATTTTGTTAGTAAAGGCGAAAGGTTTTATTTTGTTTTGTAGTTATAGTCAAATACACAGTAAAGAGAATAGTGGCTTGTTCAAAAAAATGACTCAAGCAGGCAAATTTATTATTTGACAACAAGACTTTTTACATCCGTCTCTACATTATGGACTTTGATGTAAAGAGGTTGTAGCATTGTTTAGGTTTTTATGATCTCATTCCACATTGTGATCCGATAAACTATATTGCCAAAGGTATTCTCTCACCAATGCAAATTATTGAATTCAGTTGTTCCAATTACTTCCATGGCCACAGGTGTATGAAATCAAGCACCTAGTCATGGAGACTGCTTCAACAAACACTTGTGAAAGAATGGGTCGCTTTGACGTGATAGGATGCCACCTGTGCAACAAGTCCAGTCGTGAAGGTTTCCTCACTACTAAATATTTCACAGTCAGCTGTTAGTGGTATTATAAGAAAGTGGAAGTGATTGGGTACGACAGCAACTCAGGCACGAAGTGGTAGACCTTGTAAAATCACAGAGTGGTGTCAGTGGATGCTGAGGTGCATAGTGCACAGAGGTCACCAAATTTCTGCAGAGTCAATCACTACAGACCTCCAAACTTCATGTAGCCTTCAGATTAGCTCAAGAACAGTGTGTATAGAGCTTAATGGAATGGGTTTCAATAGCAGAGCAGCTGCATCCAAGCCTTATATCACCAAACGGCCCCTTCCTGTTCCAATATGACTGCACACTACTGCACAAAGCGAGGTTCATAAAGACATGGTGAGCGAGTTTGGTGAGAAGGAACATGACTGGCCTGCACAGAGTCCTGACCTCAACCCAAAGTAACACCTTCGGGATGAATTAGAGCGGAGACTGTGAGCAGGCCCTCTCGTCCAACATCAGTGTCTGACCTCACAAATGTGCTCCTGGAAGAATGGTCAAAAATTTCCATAAATACTCCTAAACCTTGTGGAAAACCTTCCCAGAAGAGTTGAAGCTGTAAAAGCTCCAGAGGGTGGGCTAACATCATATTAAACCCTAGGATTAAGAACTGGATGTCACTCAAGTTCACATGTGTGTGAAGGCAGACAGTCACATTGGCGATAGCAATATAGTGTGTCAATATGCTGATTAGCTGAAGCGCCATCTTAAATCATCAAATAGGATACCTCCCAGCGAAGACCAAAGACCTGCATGTTTCTTGTTTATATTAGCAACAACTTGGTAGTTGTTCTTTTACTCGGTGTGCTTCTACAAGATGCTGCACGGATTTATCACTTTAAACTGTGGTGACACTTTTATGACCTGTGATGTAATAAAATTATGTTACAGCCCAAAATTTCATTATGCTGTTCTGATATAATCTGGAATTTTTACACATATAGGACTTGTTTGTCAGATACATGTATTAAATAAATCATAAAGAGTTAAGATAAACTGTAAAAACCTGCAAAGTCAGCCCAGAGTGAGCTGATGGGAATTGTTATCAGGTATAAAAATGACTGTACGTGCACTTCATCTGTGAAATCATCACTTCTTTTCTGGCTTCTCTCCTTGTCCCTCTTTGCTTCACTTGCTTGATTTATTACCTTCCTTTTTGTCCTACTGTTCTAATTACTGGTTTTTGCATGTGTGCGTGAGTGTGCACTAGTGCCTGTCTTCCCTCTGGACTTAAAGCTGCACATGATTCAGGTCTACATGTCTGGTTTCCTCTCAGCTGCTGTCAAGCTCTCTTTCTAACTGTTTGCACCATTGCTCTGTTCTTTGTCCCACTTTATTCTTTTTCTTTTTTATTCCTCCTTTGTTTCTATGAATGTCTCTTCATTCATCTCAGTTCCACCTTGAGTTCCTTTTTAACATTTTCTAAGAATTTCTCTCCATAAATAATCTACCTTTTTTTCCATTTCTATTTCTGCTTTTTTCTGTATGCTTATAATGATTAATGTTCATGATGATGCCCATCTTTTCTCCTCATAATTGCCTTTTTGTAGAGAGCTCAGAAGTTAGTAGAATATGCTGTCACCATCATCTTTGACTCTAATTGGCTTAAAGAAATAATTTTATATGGTTGTTATATTACTTTTCTACTCCTTCTCTCTGTGTCCACCTTCTCCTTTCTCATTTTATGCACTTTTTAGGACCTGCAGGTCTTAACACACATTCCATAGAAACACACATTTACTTGCTATCTACAGATAGCAAGTGGTAAGTCCACTTATGAATAAGCATGACATCTTCAATGATATGACCCATTCCTTCCTGCTACTGTGTTAGTGTGTATTTATCACTGTCCCAAATACTGTAGTAAAGGCACTTATATATAGCCCTGTGTATTATATCTAGGTCTATTATGAGGCGAGCACTTCACAGTACTGTAAAGTACTAAAGACCTTGGAGGCATTAGGCTGCCTCAAAGTAAATATACCATGAGTCTTTGTAAATCTGCCAGACTCACTGACTTCCATGCATCCATGCTTATTTTCTTTCATGTATTTCCTTCATCAGTCCTTTCCTTCCTTTCATTCTGACTTCCTTTTCTCCTTTACTACTTACCTTCTAA
>VUQG01005058.1:0-24126 GCA_015106755.1 Etia nguti | reverse complement strand
TTGCCCCCCTCTCCCTCCCTCCCTCCCCCCCCCCCCCCCTCTTCTCCCCCCCCCCCCCCCCCCCCCCTTCTCCTTCCATTTCTTACATTATTCTTCTGCAACATTTGTTCCTTATCTTTTCCTTCTTCCTCCATTTCTAACTTCCTGAAATACTTGCCATCTTTTCTTTTCTCTTGCTTTCTCTCCTCTTTTCAACTCTAAGCCTGCACTGGATCGATAAAAGGGGAGGTGAGAGGGCGGTTGGCCTTTACACTTGCTTCTTTATACCATGAGCAGAGGTACTTTGGGAGACACAAAGACAGCGAAACAGAAAAGAATGTCTATGTTTTGTGATTATGGGTCTCCTAGGAACAGTCTTTTCTCTCCTCTTGTGTTTAGTCTTCGACACCTAGCTCACTGGATTTCTCCATATTATTTTATTTCGTGATTCATTCATTTTAATTCATTGTCATGTGCAGGACAGTCCATCTAAGGTGACATGAAGAAAAGAAAGAGAGATCGAGGGGTGCTAATGTCATGGTGGATTATGATACAGATACATAAAAACTCCAGAATGTTGTTATGAATCTCACTACTGTACATGTAGATGTTTCTGTGTTCCAATTAGTATGATTACTAATCTTTGTTGAGAAAAGTGGGTTAAATACAGGCTACTGTAGCCCAGCGGGATGGCAGAGAGAGGCAAAGAAGTGGCACTTAATTTAGATAACGAGATAACACATTAACTAAAGAATTAACTTTTGAATAATTTTCAAAATGTTTGTTTACTGTAAATGTATGAACTGAAACAAAACCAACCAAGTTCAATTGGAGTTGAATACAAAGGTGAAAGGAGGATATACTAACAGTAAAGGCTGTGCACACACAGCTTATTATTTTCTTTGGTCAGTATACCCTTTGAGGTAGATTTTATTTATTTGTAAGCAACAAGTTTTTAATATGATCAGATTTTCTTTATTGTGGGGCCGGGTCACACTCCTGACCTCATGTTCTACTTTTGGCCTTTTCAGACTGTGTCCAGGACAGAAACAGCTGCATTGTGCTGCTAACACAACTTCAGCTCTTTGCAAACATCTGCACAGACTGCATGCTAATGCTAAGCTAGCCATAAACCCAGAGTGATGTTAAAGCTGAGCGAATGCCGACCCCAGCCCAGCAGCCAGACTCTGACCTTAACAGGTAACAAACTGATGAGGAGTCAGGCTACCTGTTTTACCTGTTCATGTTTCTAAAGTAGAATCACTGTGACGGTCGCTTTGAAGTCTCTTTGTGCTGGTTTTCATCTTTGATCTTTGCTTAGGATAGAGATTTGTGTTGGTGTGTGGAGCTGTAGTCTATAGGTTTATACTGTTAAATGGTAATTATGAGAAAGTGTGTGTCAGTTCATTTTACAAAGAAAACTTTCTCCTGGGAGTAATTAAGTAATGTGCTACATTACTTTTAGGAAAATGTTCTGTGTGATATATATGTAATACATTACTTTTTTGAGTAATGTAACCCCAACACTGATCACAACAAAAAGGGGAAATCCCTCCAGCATGCACAAACATTTGACCACAGAGCATGAATGTAATGTCTTTTGATATGTTGCTTAGTGATGGTGGTGACTCTCAAAGCAGACCCAATGAGAATCGATAAAGAATCTAGTTGATAGGTAATAACAAAAATGGAATCGAATCCTTAAATTTTTAACCAATTCACTTTCCTAGAGAGCTGATCTCAGGGGAGACAATGGAGCATTTCGTGATGTACACAAATTCCAGGGTTCAGGCAGTCACTGACTGCAAAGGATCTTCATTCAAGTATTAAAAACAATTATGTTTTTTTTGAGCCTCAGAAAATAGGTGACTATGTATAAAAATCAGTATCATTGCTAAGTAGTTAATACAAAAAAATGTAAAACCTATTGCATTAAATTTGCGCTTTAGTCTCATCTCCGAATACTTATGCTTAAAAAATAAAAATGGAAAGGAGGAAGTTAGGTGTTAAAACAAGAAATTGAAAAATCTAGTAGAAGTAACGAAAAACTCATAAATAAATAAAATAAATGAAAGCAGGAGGGACATCTAAATTTAGACAAATGTAGCAGGTGTAGTAAGATGGAAATGAAGAAACAGGAATAAAAAAAACCCAATAACTTCATTATATCATAAAAAGAAAACGAAAATGTAAAATGAAAACCTGAGTGAAAAAACAGATCATGATAAGGAATAAGGCTTAAGAAAAATACATATTTTTAGAGAAAACTGAAACACGAGTTGCACATCTAATTGCATCCACACAGTGAAGAGGACTAGGTTCAACAGTGGAATGAAGAGCATTATCTGCTTCTGCTGAATGTTATTGATTGTTTGGTGAAAAGTATATGTGCACTAGTAGAGTTTTTGTTCTTGCATGTCTGCAATAACATGTGGTAAAGTTCAGTGCGATGTCTGTAGGTGTTCCATTCCTCTTACCTCCACCAGATGTGGTGTTGGGTTGAAGCCACACAAGTTACACACTTGGCTGTGACACTGGGTGCAGGTATTGTAGTTGGGTGGGTCGGAGCTGCCGATGTTCAGCTCTGTTTTACAAAGAGGACAGTTCACTTTGGGTTTCACGGGCTCTGGAGCAACCGCAGGTGCTGCTGCCACAAGCTCCTGCTTCTGCTGCAATTTCTGCTGATGAGTAGGTGTTTTCTGCTGTTGCTGTCCTTGTGGCTGTGTTTTTTGACCTTGCTGTCCTTTCTGTTGATGAGCAGGTGACTGCTTCTGCATTTCCTGTTGTTGGGGCATGGTCTGCTGCTGTTGCTTCTGGGTTGGCATATGGGGTCCACCCATAGGACCCCCCATTTGGCTTGGTGCATGAAGACCTCCCATTTGGCTTGGTGCATGAGGACCCCCCATTTGGCTTGGCGCATAAGGACCTCCCATTTGACTTTGCACATTAGGACCACCCATTTGGCTTGGAGCATGAGGGCCCCCCATAGTAAATGGTTTAGTACTGGTGGTCCCTTGTTGTTGCTGCCTGTTGTCAGGTGTTGCATTACTAAACACCACCTTGCCTCGTGCGGGGCTTGGCTGGGTGGAGGCGGTAGGTAGCGGGTCAACATTGATCAAGGTACTAGCCTGATTGAGCAGTGATGCCCCAAAGCCAAACAGTTTGGTCAGGCCATCCTGGGCAGGAGGGGCCTGACTCTGAGGTCTGTGGGCTGGGGAGGATCCAGCGCTTCTGGTCTGGTCGTGCCGTGGCATAGATTGGTGCATTGGGGAACCACGACCCAAATCGGGTTGGGAAGGTGCCTTGGTCAAACCAGGAAGGGGTACTGCACCAGGGTGAGGAATCCGAGGACCCCCTGGTTGGCTAAAGCCTCCTGTGGGACCTCTAATAGTTCCCGGAGCTCCAGGACCGGTCTGGGAGTATGGATCAGATCTCATGCCCTGCTGAGAGGGCCCTGTAGAGAGAGACTGGGGGCCACCAGGGCCTGGATGTCTCTGTAAGCCAGGAGACGTGTAAGACTGAGTCTGGGACCCTAGCTGTGATGAAGCATATGACTGCTGCTGAGACTGTGGATACTGCTGTGACTGGGAGTAGGGCTGAGTCTGGCTGTAGGGCTGAGACTGAGGTTGCTGTTGCTGCTGCTGCCGCTGGGTGGGCTGACTCTGTGCCAAAGATTTTGGCTGCGCTGCTGCTGTAGGCTGTGTTGGCTGGGGTGCAGGCTGCTGAGGCTGGACAATGGGCTTGGCTTGGTGGGACGGAGAGTGAATCTGCTGTTGGCTCTTAGAACGAGGCGTGGTCATATCAATGCCGAGAGCTCTCTGCATCTGACAATTCAGACACAGCCATTCCTGGACCTGCAGGCAAAAG
Source organism: Etia nguti (assembly GCA_015106755.1). NCBI lineage: Eukaryota > Metazoa > Chordata > Actinopteri > Cichliformes > Cichlidae > Etia > Etia nguti. The sequence goes on along the minus strand of VUQG01005058.1, from coordinate 20,280 downwards.
AAATACAAAAAAACAAATGAGTATGCTCAAAATCCACTTTTTCAATTTGAAAAGCCATTTTACTTTGTCTCTGTAACAATAATTCATACATAGTGTTTGGCATCAGTTTGGTCGAAGTCTTTCGTAGGTACTATACAGTTAGTTTTGAATGAAATAGTCAAATGGTGACAGTATTGTGAATACGTCAATCAACTAAACGGAAATAGGTTAAATGTTGTATACATAATTTTTTTGACCACATCTTTGGCATTACCACTGGAACGTAAATCAGGTATCTGTCAGTTTGAACGGTTCTTTGGATAACACTAGAAGGCTCAGTAAGGTTCAAGAACGTTAATGATGTAATGTTACCACTGAGCTATCGCTATAATTAATTCATATTTTCTTTCAAAGGTGATTACTATTGATTCCTTTGAATATTATTGATGACTCAGACATGACACATTAGTGTTTCCTACCACCCAAACCACATAACCTGTGTTCATTCACCCAACTGGCACATGAAACATGATTCATTTTTCTTTCCACAGATGTCTTAGGTGAAGACAATACAGCAGTTATCAATTAGAAACAGAGGGAGAGAAATCAACCACAAACTGACTGCAATGCTTAATGACAGCACGGTAGAAACTGCAACCAAAGTGAAAAGAATTGCATCCCAGACACGCAGGTATGCGCACATGCTACCATACAGATACAACATGGGCACAAAGGAGATACAAACAGATGTACAAAGAGATATAGCCAAATGAAACAAATATGCAACACTCCTCAGCATCTAAAAATAAAAATAAAACATCACCCTGCTCCTCCTCCTCCTCCTCTTCTTCTGTCCTCCTGCTTCCTTTTTTCTTCCTCCTCCAGATGAGAGCTGATACTCCCTTGTGTCCGGACCTTGCTTGCTTCTCTAATTTCTCCCGACTGCGAAAACAACCCAGCTCCTCTCTCAGCTGTGCCAGTCTCCTCTTGTCCTGTCTTTCCAACTGTAGCTTTGCATTCACCACTGCTACCTTGCTGCCATAAATAGTGCTATTTTAGCTCCCCTGCAGTCAGAGCAAAGCTAGTAAATCTCTGCACGTTTCATGCATTTCTCCCATCCCCTTTTCTTCCCACAATGCAATGCGCAGATGTACTGTATTACCCCACCCGCTGTTCAATAACACCCCCCCACCCATCCCTTTTCTAATTTTTTTGCAAAGTGGTACACTGGAAGGTGGCTCCTTGAATTTAAAGGGTAGGATGTGCAAACATGGGGACAGGAGAGAGAAAAATGCCTGCATCACTCACATATCCTAACTGAGCAATTCCTCCCACTGTACTGTTTTGCTGTCTGGCATTTTCTAGCTTGACAGCATTACTGATCCCATGTTCCGTTAACTCAACGGCTACAGCCATCGCTACAGCGCAACATCGTCTATTCGTCCTTAGCACATTCTCTCTGAAGCTTTCCTACCCAGCATCTGCTTCTTCTGCCTCTGTTTTTCTTCTTTAAATCTTCTCTTTTTTCCCTCCTCTTACCAATTATTCTTGTTTTCATCTTTATCCCATTTTTCTGTTCTCTTTCTGATCAGTTTGAAAATGTAGGTCTCATTCCTCAAATAGCTAAAGTGGAAAGAAATTTGAAAGTCTAATTTTGCTGTGCACAGTCCTCCTATGTTGTGTTGTCATAATTACATCTGATGAAGATGCAGAGGGGGAGGAAGAAGAAGAGAAGTGGATAAGAAGGAAGAGAAGGGGGAGCTGATTTTAATCCTGTCTCCCTGTCTACCCCTCTGCTTTAAACACTACATCACAACAGACATTGGAAGGAACAAGGGATGCAGTGAAGGATGGAGGGATGGAAAGAACAGGGAGGAGATGGAAAGAGCAAACAGTGGAGAGAAAGAAGTCAGCAGTTTTTTAATCCCAGCAGCTCTTCAGCTCTCATCATGTCAAGCTTAATCAACAGCACACCAAAGCAGAATTTGAGCTTCCACGCTGTGGTTAAAACCAGTGAATCCTTTGCATGCGCGCCGGTGCCGTAACAGGTGAGGAAGAATCCCTTTGCTAATTGTGCAGGAGTTACAGGTTTTGTTCAACAATTTACACAAAAGTAATGATAATTCTGCCCTTTTTTTAAACACAGAAGAGAAAAAACAAGTGGAAACTACAATGGGTTGTAAGTATTGGGTGTACAAAACAAACCTCACTGGGTACTTTGGTTTATGTACGTGCAGGATTACAAAGGGTGTGATCAGCATGCTCTGAACCAATCACATCTAGAGAATCACAACAAAAAAGCTCAGCTTATAAAAGGAGCTCACAACTTTGTCATCTGGAAGTTGCATGACATGATATTGGCCCCATTCTAATTCAGACTCTACCTCTTCCTCCCTGGACACTACCACTGCATTTGTGCCACTCCAAACCAACTACTCTTACGTGAGAGAAAAGCAAGGGCATCGTAATGATGCTGCTGTATTTCAACCCCCCATTTCATTAAGCGACCCCAGAGTTACGCTGGTTTCAGGTTCTGTTTAGTTATTTCCTGTTTTATTATGAAATCACCAAATCCTTCTATTTTTTTCCTTTTAATTCTACTTCTTATGTTTGTTTTTTCACCTCTAGTTTTGTCCTCCATCTGTCGACAGTTATCTAATTTGACTCTTATGTAGATCCATCAAAGGTTTTTAGTAAGGTAACCACTTAAAGTGCAACAGGAGAAAATGTCTTACAATCCAGAAATGTGCGCTCGATTTTATTCATTTTATATAGCGCCAAACCACAAAACCACAACAACAGTGGCGTCAAGGTGCTTCATATAGTAAATACTGCAATGATACAGTCCAATCAACAGCAGGAATTCAACCTTACAATTACTGTTTCTCTTAATTAATACGATAACTATACGGTTACTGTAGGCGTGAAGTCCCACAGAGTTTTCAAGAAAAAGCTGACTTTAAAGTAGAATTAGTCCAAACACTTTTGAGGCCTTCTATTGTTATTGTTATGCTCTAATGTAAAACAATATATTTCATATACTAAATATTCATATATACATATATTTCATTAGAAATCCCCAGGAGTGGCCAACTCCAGGCCTCAAGGGCCGGTGTCCTGCAGGTTTTAGATATCACCCTGGGTCAACACACCTGAATCAAATGATTAGTTCATTACCAGGCCTCTGGAGAACTTCAAGAAATGCTGAGGAGGTAATTTAGCCATTTAAATCAGCTGTGATGGATCGAGGACACATCTAAAACCTGCAGGACACCAGCTCTCGAGGCCTGGAGTTGGACACCCCTGTATTAACATTATGAATACTGTATGCGAAGAACCAACCGGACAGGAGTGCAGGAGTCACTTCAAGTTCCAAGACATGGACTCATGTCTGTGTTTACAAATTTCTACCAGTCAGCTTGCATGTGGTGTGCTGCTTAGCTCAGACCATTTCCAAGGCCCACAGAAGTTATCAAAAGAATAAATAGCGTATTTTTTTGAAAGGAGGAAAATGAGCCCTGACAATCTGCAACAATGCTGACTCTGCACACTCACACAGGAGGAAAACGGAGGGGGGGGGGGTATTGTAAATTTTGATTCCAAAAAAAGCTCTGTAGCTTCTTTAGCTTCTTATGCGTATGTCACAGAAACATTATTCAGGATTTCAATGGAAGACCGTACTTATTACATGACATAAATTGCAAGAGATCTTTCCTGTTCTCAAGCATGTTAAATAGCATGGCACATTTGAGCTTCATATGTTAGAAGACTTGCTTTCAGTCTAATCGTTGTTAGCTCTTGGTGCAAATATGTCTGCAAGAACTGTTTCTTCTGAGGCTGAAGCTCCAATAAAACTTGCAGTACAGCTTTATTACTCGAACAACACGTTTCGGCCTGTGGCCTTCGTCATATTACAAATACACACATTTATATACAGAACATTATGCCTAATGACAGAATATGTTGTTGGATGGATGGTTGTTTACCAGTGCAAAAAATGAATCATAATATGTTAATTAAGAACAATAATATGGCCTAGTGACCTGTTGTTAAGGTCTGGTGAATTAAAAACACAAAAAGTACTGTAAATGCCACAGACTTATTTACAAGACTGTGGATGATGTTTTCCAAGAAAAACAAGCACACTGCAGACTATAACTGTAACCTCTTATCTCCACCTTGAGAAGCACAGCTCTCCTCGAGGACTCTGATTTTCTCAATCACATTTCACTTTCTCTTTCTGTTGCTACCACTCTTATTTCTCTGCAGACACTTCACACCTCCACTCACACACATGGAGGTCTGAGCTCCTCTTGCAACAGTCATTAACCTGAAGGTCAGGTCTGTCTATTTAAGAGGCTGATCTCTGTCAGTATTGTGTCTCTACGACCGCACTGAAAACAACTGGATTCATTTTTAACAGGGCCAGAGATGTCAAACAGCTGAACAGATGCTGAAACGCAGATAGGGAGATGCATTTGATGTTGCCCAAATTGATACAGATGCTGCAGGTGGTAAGAAATAGATAAACTGTGTTTACTCAAATAACCAAATTATAGCAGACAGTTAAATATGAGCAAGAAAACCATTTTGGCAATTAAGAGAATGAATTGGTGAATTTCTAGACCACTTACAGCAAACAAAATGCAGATTTACATCAGGCTGGAAGATTAATCTTTCTTTGTCAACATCTTCAATGCACAGCTTGGGGATTTTTTCCCCCTATACTTTCTGGTGATAAACCATCAATCAATACCTTTAATCGTTTACAAGTCAGCACGGTGAACGTGGAGGCATCTGTTAGTCCTAAAGGAATAAAAAGAATAGGAGCCAGGGCTAAAAATAAAATTTAGATTAAAGATCTAAATAAGAAGATTCACAGCAGGGGGGGGGGGGAGCATAGAGGGTCAAACAATGAAGTCATTAGAATCGTATGCCAGTGCAACATCCATCAAAATGTGGCTGGGACATAGATACACGAAGAACATACAATGAAGCTCCACTTTTGAGTGCAGGAGTCAAGTGGAAGTTCACTGTGACTCTAATTTGTGACTAACTAGCCTGGAGACACAGACAGAGAAGGGGAGAGAGGTGGGAGGGTCAAGATCTAATCAGTGAGCTAAAACAGCATAGAGGAGGAAGTCTGTGAGGTCTTCATGGCTCTGCCTTTCTCACTATCGCACATCTCTGTTTGTTTTTCTCCTGCTATCTCCTAATTAATGAAAACAGTTAATAGGAACTAAACTGAGGAGGCTGAATGAATTCACTAATACATTTAATGTTGTTATCCTGTTGATTTGCAAGGTTCAAACTGCCTGAGTTAGACAGCATAGAGTACTTCACATGTAGAACACAACAATAGTAATATAAATAATATATATGTATACACACACGCGTACATATACTAACCTTTAAAAAGAAGCCAATGTTCTGTACTCAGTCGAGAGTACCTCAGTGAAAGCATGAGCTATTTCACATGTCTGTAACACGCAAACTGGCAACTGAATATGAACTTAGTCACACTGAAAAACGCACACACATAGGGGGCACACTCTCATACACACTGACCAGCTGTCAGCATAAAATATTCATGCTACCTATCTCCAAACACTACTGACCAGGTGTTACCGCCGTTTCACAGAGAAAACTCCACGTGTGATTCACCACATCATCTGCCGCAACACTGCCAAACATTCCTCGACATTTCTCTTTTCAACACAGTAAAAAAAAACCTTCAATCTGTATTTGTTATGAAAATGTATTTTATTCCAAGAGATAGTTTAGGTGAACACCCATGCAGTACACCGTGACTGTCTTGAACCACGCTCAATCCTGAGTAAACAACCTGGAAGCTGTCCAGTGCCAGCGGTCACAGTCCTATGCTGGTGGCAGCAGCTTAAGTGTTTGGATGACAAGTGCCTTGTTCAAGGGCATCTTACCAGAATTAATGCAGACTCACAAGAGTAGAAGCCCCACCACCTTGTAATAGGTCCTACAGTGTTCTTTCATTTGACCACCTTGGAAATGCTAAAGGATTCGAGGATTACATGCATGCATTTTAGCACTTTAACAGAAGATTGCACCTGTATGGTATACTTTGTGACATATACAGGGCTGGACTGTGAAGCAGGGCTGAAATAAACACCAGTGCCTCAGTGCTCGTAACAATCTTTGGCAAAAACGACAGTATTTGAGAAACCTGGAAGACAGAATCCACTGGTAGTCTCAGTCGATTTTATTTCATCATGGTACTTGTCATAATGTTGCCTTAGATAAGCTTACATTGAGGATTTACCCACCCACATGATGGTTTTTCACACTGATGGTTTTTCATTTTAAAGTACAGTGGCATGACACTTTTTCTCAAACATCCCACAAAATTTACTCAAACGCTGACAATAATGCCACGCTTCTTGTCTGCAGCACCGAGGTATGAGTCGTCACATGAATTAAAGCTGACTTCTAAGTTGAAGCTGTTGTCTTTGTGTGAGTATCTGTGAAACTGTACCAGCCCTAGTAAACAGTGGGGGATGAAAGAGCACAGCAGGAGCAAAAGTAAACTGTTATAGCTGCTCTTTAAAATTATAGTAGCTAAAATATTTCATTGTGCAAAGAAACAGTGGAAAGGTCTAGGTAGGGCACGGTTACGTTTCGCCTAAATGAATCTGAGATGAGCTGTAATTGTCTAGAATGGTGACAAATGTCACATCTGAGGTAAAGTAAATGAAGACTATATCCACTGTTTGAAGCTGCTTGTTTTTTTGTGGTTGTTGAGCTTGAGCTTATGTATATTGTGCACCTCTATCTATATTCACGCACAAAGTGCATTAAAATACAGCCTAACATGCTTGTGCAGTATCCATTTGCACCTTTACTGAGGGTTACATAATAAATAAATACTATTATAAAAAAACTAAATTCAAAAACATGTTTGTGTTTGCTAAATGGAAATATTGTTATCATGAATTGGCTATTTTTTATTACACATCATTGTATTGGTTAGGCTACCGTGTCAGTTTCTAATTGCTTCAGCTAGATAGCTTCAAAGCTACAGAGAAAATTCGTCAGTGAGCACAACACATGTTCATCTTGTGAAAAAACAATTTTCCTTTCAATAGTAAGAATTTATATTAAACATACTAACATACAGCATGTGGTGCAGTTTCTTATACAGTAGATAAATATACATTGAATTTACTGAGAACTTTCTAAGATACATTTGTTTCTCAATGTATGGAGATTAAGAGAGATGCCTGAAAATACGAACAATCAACACATTAATGTAGCTACTGCATTTAAAAGAATGACTGCAGCATATAAGAATATATTAAATGAAACACAGAGGCATGCTGTCACTGTATGTTCCATGTTTATCTTCAGTTAATCATAGAGTAGAGGCTCTTTTGCACAGTGACTGCTCACGGTCATGGCAACAGGCTAATGTTTCGATCAATATTCCACACAGATAGCGGACAATCCTGCAAGTATTCCTGTGGTGAATCACACAGATTCCACAGCTAATTATGGAAACACACCAGTACAACACATTGACACATTTCACTGATACATTACATTTCCAACCCCTTGTCAATAACCCTAACCAACACAACCACCTGCCTGGTATATACTGAACTCTTAAAAGCCCTCCTAAAATTTTACACAGACTTAAACAGGCTTATTAGATGTCAGAAACAACGGAATAACAAGGTGAGCTCTCACATCACATGTTAAAACCCACAAGGCTTATCAGAAAATGAATAATTTATATTGTTCACTGCTAATAAGTTTAAACTAAAACAAAATGTAAAAAATAAATGCTAAAAACATTGCGCCTTCTCACTCACCAAGTAATAGTAATATAGGAATTAATGTTTGAATTAGCTTTTTAGCGTTTAGCTGCTTTGATTTCAAAGACACAACACTTTCACTGTCATGGCCTATATTGCACTTAAATAGAGTGGAGGCATTGATATCCATGTTTTAGTACACCTGCACACCTGAGGTTTATTTTTAAAGTGAGATGATCACCATGCTTAAAAATTCTCATCCTTGTATCAACGATTGTTTTCAAAAAAACTACACTTTTGTCATCTTGTAGTAACATTATATATCAATGACAAAGATATATTCTAGCATTAAGCATGCATCACAGCACTGACTAAAAGATTGATGGCATCAACATTAAAATAAGCTAAGGAGTTTAAGCAACGGGTCACGTGTTTTTCTGACAGAAATGGGACACTTTGACAGATTAAATAATAGAATTTTAACTATACTGATTTATGTACTTTAATGAAAACTAATACCTAACTAATACAGTGCATTTTTAAAATTCTCTGTGTAACATCAAATTTCACCATTCATTTATTATAAAATGTACAGAATATGACTGTTTATATGTAGGTGTGGTGCAAACCAAGCTCTTGTTATCATGAATCATTCATCATGTTCTACCCTAAAATTTAGTTACAACATTTATTTATTGCGTGGGCCCCCCAAGAAAGCTCAGACCCGTTGGGGTATGGGCATGCGTTCCCTTGGGGTATTTTGTGGTCTCACTCTAACAGCCTCAGATGCTGTGGACATGCATTATCATTTCAGGCCTCCGTTTGCTCCCAGATGCTGACTATATGGAGCGTGGAGTATTTGAAGGCCAGGTCAGCACAGTTTTTGTGGGTCATGTTAATGTTTATTGAACCAAATCTTTTCCCAGCTTCTGTCCCAACTTTGTCCACTTGTTTCTCTGGGGTACATGAGGGGTACATATTTCATTACAGACTTATAATAATCTTAGGTCAACAACGCACTACGCATAATTAGTTCATTTTGTCAAACTGTCATTTCTGAATTTAATAATCATAATAATAATAAATACAATAAATGTAATCAGTAATGTTGTGTAAGCTATAAAACCTAGTGTCAGTAGATTGTGTCCTCTTGTTTGTTGAGGTCAAATGGTAAATGGCCTGTATTTGTATAGCGCTTTACTTAGTCCTTATGGACCCCAAAGCGCTTTACACTACATTCAGTCATCCGCCCATTCACACACTGGTGGTGGCAAGCTACATTGTAGCCACAGCTGCCCTGGGGCGCACTGACAGAGGCGAGGCTGCCGGACACTGGCGCCACCGGGCCCTCTGACCACCACCAGTAGGACACGGGTGAAGTGTCTTGCCCAAGGACACAACGACCGAGACTGTCGGAGCCGGGGCTCGAACCAGCAACCTTCCGATTAACAAGACGAACTGCCAACTCTTGAGCCACGATCGCCCCAACAATAATATGTTTGCTGAGACTTTGGACATGGTGACAAAAACCTTAAATTGTACCATCTGAATACAGAGAGAAAGACTACCCATTCAATCAAGATCTAATAACACCACAGCTGACAGTTCATTGCCTGCTTTGTCCAGATGAATGTCCTATACACACACACGCACATGCACGCACACACACACACACACACACACACAAAGGTCTATACCAGCACAATTACCATCAGAAAGCTTCTGGCCAAGAGAAAGTCATAAAACACGTTTCACTTCTTAGGTTGCACACCAACACACGCACGTGCACACACACACACACACACACACACACACACACACACACACACACACACACACACACACACACACACACACACACACACATCTCGAGGACCATTCATCCACAGCCTCTCCTCACTGAATAACTCCGACTGGTCGATAATATTGACCACTATCACACTACAATATAATGCATGGGCACTTCAGGCCCAATCACAGCCTCAGTGTGTGACGGTTTGGGTTGTGAAGGGACAAGGTTACTACAGTATAAGGGGCTAGAGAGCATCTTCTGTTAGTGACTGTCCTCACACAGTACTGTGTACTGTGTGGGTTGGTGTGTGTGTATAAACGCACAGCTTATGATTAAAACCTCCAGTTGAAACTGTGCTGTTAAATCAATAATAGATTTGAGTCAGACTGAAAAACGATACCGCAGGGTTCTTCAATGGACAGCTGGGTGGGAAAGAAAGAATTCATAAAGCATTTGGAAATGTTTGGAAAATAAAAATGCAAATGGTTAGACTGAGCAGAGGAAGAAGATGAATAAGAGCAGGAGGATTAGAAAGAAAAGACAATGACAGGAAAAGGAAAGAAAAACAACGTGTGCATGAAAGAAAAATCAGACGAGATAGGAGCACAAGAGATAAAAACAGAACAGAGGAAAAGGGTGGATGATGCGATTTCCAATGCATTTTTAATCAAATGATAAAGAAAATGGTGTTTCTTGTTTGTTTGCTAGAAATAAATTACACAAACATGAAGGATAACACTGTTTACCTCTTTCACACCCATGTCCTCCGATGTTCTGCACAAAAAAAACTATATTTGAAACTAAATTTACATCATGTTGCACCAAAACAAAATGAGTTTGGCCTAAAAGCATTTTTACACAGGTATAGCAACGCTTTATCTATAGAAACATTACAGAATAATAAACATGACAGCGCTTGAATATTATAAATGGTATACAGTGTTGACAGTGCTGATTTTTCATACTTTTCCTAGAAGGGAACACTGACCAGCCAATGAAGTTTCTTTAATCGATTTAATGTGTTAATTTTTCTGCTTTGATTAAATTTCTTTGATGATTTAAAAAGCCTCGTGAGACAGAAAAACTATTGAGGACACTGCGCCAAAGGGTGTCTGTAGTCTTTAAGACACAGACACCGATAAGACATCTTTCCAACCAGGAAGCCAGTCAGACAGTCAGATGGTGCAGATCAGTTTGCAGAGGTATGACAGTGTGAACGAGTTGTATCACCTTCACCTCAAACAGTCTTATCATGCAGTGACAGTACCCGGCCGTCCTTTTAAAAACCACCTACAGCCAGTCTTTCCCTCTCCATCAGCCACTGCTTTCCCTCCTTCTCTCTCATCCTTTTATCGACATCCTGCCTTCTGGTGTGTGGAGGTGTGATAGAAGTGGACATCAGTAGCGTCTATATATTTTTCAGTTTGCTTTGGACTCTGAGGATAATTAAAAATGTGCAGACATACACAAACATGTGTGTAAAAGATCACTAGCATAGAATGGACCACCAAGTGCTATACAGTGTCCTTATACACCTCTTTTTACATAGCCGGCTGGCTAATGTGTCAACTATGTCCTGGCAAATCAAACAACCTATAAAAAGAAACAAAACAAATAGAAAAATACTCCAAAAGAGGATCACAAAGTTACAATATAACACATAAGGTCAACACTGCAGTCAGTGTTGGTCTCTTTTAACCCCGATCTTGATTGTCCTATGACCTTAACAAGCTAGCAAAATTAACATAAACAGCAAGATTTCCTTAAGCCTAAAGACTGATTTGCAGTTTTCATTCACTTTAGCGGCAACAATTTTAATTACTAATGCAGACAAAGTTCAGTCAGCTGCAACTTCAACAGAAAATAACAGTGAAAAATTAATTTTGCTCCAGAGAGCAAAAGTAAATAGACTACGAGTTTATGAAAACCATCATAAATGCAATGAGTAAAATTTAAAATATAAATTAGTTTTTAAAAAAAGTAACATTTGTAATATATCAAAATTTCGTAAAATGAGACGATGTAGCAAACTGTCACATTTCTCAGCTTTTTTTATGTTTGTTTTTTAATGAAGTCTTTCTGTCTGTCTGCAGGTATATGAGGGCAGTAGAAAAATAAATCATTTAAAGCACGTCATTATAAATTCCTTGCAGCTGTACTCAGACGTGTGTGTGTGTGTATGTTATTGTTAAGCTGAGTGTTTATGGCAAGCAGACTAAAGTTTGCATGTTTTTGATGCTTGCATGTTTGCTTTTCTAAGCGTGCACATGTGTGCGCTAACGCATGTTTGTATACCAAGTGTGTAAGTGTGTCCAGGTGTGTGATGCTAGCCCAGGGCCCCCCTCTCTCTCTCTCTCAGTTCTCGACTGGCTGGAGCCTCTCTGCTGCTCTGCTCTCATGGTTAATGCATGTGGAGAGAGAACTCTTGTCCCTCTAGCTTCTCCTCTTCTCTTTACTTCCCCAGAATAGAACTGATCCTCACCATACATGAAGGAAGATAACTCCCATTCCCTCCACACACAGCAAAGAAGAAATTACAAAAGCACAGAGACAGAGAGGAGTGAGCAATAAGCTGACAGAGAAAATGCTGGGAAGATAGGTAGTAAAGGGAGACATATGAAAAGGTAAAGTGGGAAGAAAGAGTAAAATAAGTCTCAAGAGCAGAGACATGAATGCTTTTAGATTCCCTCATCCCTTCTTCTATCCATGTGGAACCGTGCATAATGGCAAAACAGGATATCAAATAATTGCAATGCGCAACACTGAAACTGCACGTACAGTCTCAGAAAGCAACCAGTTAAAAATGGAGACCAGAGAACACCGCGGGGGACACATGGTTCGACTCTGTTGGTGCTAAGTGTTACAATAAACAGTGGTGTGAAGCCAGGGAGGGATCATGTCCCTACATGAATGGCTTCTACTTTTCAATCAGAGACATAGCAAGAGAGTGAACTAAGAGGTGATAGTCCAAAGATCTTTTCAGCATATTCTGTCATTTAATTTATAGAGCATGCTGTCATTTTTTGCTCATTGTTTAACAGCAATTTAATAATCATCCACCCATCCATCTGTGGTCTGGAACATATCCCAGCTGTCACAGGACGAGAAGCAGGGTACACCCTGGACAGGTTGCCAGTCTATTGCAGTGCTGCGACTATCATTTATTCTTAAAAATAGCCTCGGAGAGAGCAATGATCCCTCTCTATGTGTTAGCGCTGCACAGACTGGCGACCTATTTGGGGCGTATCCTGCCTGCTGCCTGATGATAGTTGGGATAGGCTCCAGCCAGCACAATATCTCTGTAATAAAGAATGATACTAAACTAACAGCCGTCTTTATGATCCAGGTTTCGTTTCCTGTTTTTGTTTCTCCGGTAGTTTCCACTGCCAAGCAGGCTTGGCTTCAACCAGTGCCAAGTTAAAACGGCACAACAGACACAGACACACAAACATAGGGAAGCTATCACTGTGAAACTTCCGCTGGGCTATATTAGGAGATAATCCTGAACTGTCCTAACAGTGACACACACACACACAAACACACACACAAACCATTTCCTGTAACCACTATCTGCTATTTAGAGGGAAATTTATTCAGCTACATCAAAGAGGGCTGCAGGTAGATTGGCGTTTACTGTAATGATTTCCCCTCACTGGAACCAAACACCCACAAACATAAAAACATGCCATTTGGCACTACATACACTAAGCAATGGGGCTGGACAATTAATCAGATTTTAATCTTGATCACATTTTTGGCTTCCCATAATTAAATGAACATGATAGAGCGATAATGAAAATGTGAACTGTGCCAACACAAAGTAAAAGCAAATCCAGCACTCTCTAAATGACTGCCTCCAGATGGGCCAATCATGTTGCACCGTACAGCTTCAGGTTTTCTGGACTAGTCTGGATAAGTAACACTTCTTTAAAAGACAGAGACACAGCAAAATTAAAATTGTCTGGCAGAGAAGAAGAACTCGTCTTTCGAAGTGAATTACCATCCATTGTTTGGAAATACCTCTGCTTTAGTGCAACTGACATGAACCAAGAAATCATATGCAAAGAGTGCTGTATGTCTGCACCACAAAGCAACTTGACTAACTTATTCAAATGCTTGAAAACACAGCGTAAACTGCAGTATAATTAATGCATGAAGGTCAAAAAAACAATGCAGTGGTTGCTAACAGGAATTATCCAACATCAACTCAAAGAACCACAAAGCAGGTTGGACAACTCATCAGCGTATTCTTCCAGCTCACAAAGAAGCACTGAAATCCCCAACCAGTCGCCTTCAGTTTGGCCAAAATCCAATAAACACGGTGAGTACGTAAGAACTCAGGAAAATGGTCAACACCCTGGACAAGAGATATGTTATTGCAGGGCAAATAGAAAGGGAAGTCACAGCTGTCGAGTCTCTTCACATTTCATTCACATCCATCGAGCAGGCGCAATGAATGGAATCAAAGACTTTGCGTTTTACTTCTAGGAGATGCACTCAGATCAGGTGAGGAAACACCTTATTTGTCAGCAAAGGTGTTTTAACAGGAATGCAGCACGGTGTGAATGTGAAAGAAGTTCCCTGTTGATTTAATTTTGTGTTAACTTTGGTGACATTTTTTATTTATTTATTTGTTTTTTCTGTAAGTGTAGCATTGAATTGAGGCGAATGAGGAGTACCAATTTTATTTTGAAAAAATTTCTCACTTAGATTGATGAATAATCATAATCTCAGTATGGATGCAAATAATTATAATAGACATGTTGGGCTTAATCATGCAGTCGTACTAAACATGTCACTCTGTCTTTGCTGACAGTTCCTGCTGGATTAGACATGATAGACTACAAAGTCTGATTGTTTTGTGATTCCAGTTTGTTTGCCTAAATAAATTTTAAAAAATTGCAAAAATAAAAATAAATGGTTGATATGCAGTTCTCCTTTCTATCATCCAGATATAAAAAGCTAATTCATCCAGTGCTGTGTGGATTTTGGCTGAAATCTGACACTAGAGGACCAAATCTATGAATGCACTGATCCAGATACAGCTGCAGGAGTTGGCTTTTCTACCGAGTCTCTAATCTTTCCATTCTGGGGGTTGCAATTGGCCTTGCAGTGGACAGAAATCTGGTAAGCTTTTGAGTCAGTCTCAACACCTTTCCAAAGCTTTTCTGGTTAAAAAAAACCACAGGAAATTACAAATACGCTGAACAACTTCAACATTAGTTGCCATAACATCCTCTGAAGTTAATAAAAGCGCTGACATCAGAAGCTGAAATAGCAACTTTCTATATTCAGATAGAGGTGTTGAAAACCCAGTGCATTTACAGCTTCATGTGTTGATTGAAAGTTTTATCACCGGTGAACCATAAATAAATGCATTAAGTCAGGTTTGACAAGCAGATTTTAAGGGCTTGTTGTCATGCTACCTCTTAGTCTATTCCTCAGATTGTTTTCACACTTAGGTTATTTGTGTGATAATATTCATTAGTAAGTGTATTGTAAAAGTCAGTTGTTTGTTTAGTATATGCACTGCTTGAAGCTCAAACTGAAGAAATACCTGAATGAAGATACAGTATTGATTTGCATCCTTAACATTGACTAACATTAACTATGTGAATGGTACAAAATACACATTTATTTTAAATAAGATTAAGAAAAACAGAGCTGTGTCTGCTGATGTTTTGTTTTGATTTTATATTAGGACCTGCCTTGGCACAAAAGACTCAGTGGCTAAACAAACATGTGCCATCTTTGACTGTACTACGTAAACACAGATCATTAGAACATCCAGGACATTAAAAATAAGCTGCTGAAAATGCTTTTTTCCTATGTGTATTAATCGTGTTTGTCTGGATTTGTGTTATTGTATAGTTGTATGTTTCTGTGTTTGTGTTTTCAGCATGCGTTCCCTGGTGGCCCTGATCATGCTGTTGCCATCACACTCATTCCCAGCAGGTTCCTTCGCCTCAGTGTCTCAACATGTTCAAGGAGCTTCACACGTGGGAACACAAGGCACTGCCTGCTATCAAAGCATACACGTCCTCAAACATGCATCATGGACACAATGACCTTCGCTGTGGGTAACCTGGTTTCCATGGTTGCCTGCCAAAGTGTGAAAAAAAAAATCCAAGACCTCAGAGTACAGCTGAGGAAGATTAAAGATACACAGAAAAATTACAAAAAGAAGTGGAGGTTTTTATTCAAAGCAGGACAGTGTGCTTCTGTTTGACTAATTGGAAAGAACAGCACAGCAACCAGTGCAGGGTTAGAGGTGGTATCCCCACTGGGGACACTCACAGTCAGAAAGAGCCTGACGAAGATAAAACATGTCCTACAAAATATGTGAAGAATATGTGAACTCAGGTCATCCTCTCAAGGAGGCCATTGTGATTCTGTCATACTGAAACATATTAAATAAACTTAATGGCAGGCCATGAGACCATGTATCTTTTAGTTGAGAAGAAGAGTCTTTTATACTCTGTATGTAAAAGTCTTTACAAGATATTTCATTCCTTTAGCATCTTTAGAAACTGAAACCATTTCCACTTCAACTGGCATTTTAGCATATTTCCCTCACATACACCTTTTAACAGGGACAGCAGTAGAAATCATGTCCCCAAATAGCATCCTGCTGTCAGTGTTCTTGCTGTCCACTCTCCTACTTCCAGGGGTTAAAGTGGACGGCAACCCCTTCAGTTACTAGATAATTACATTTGATAGGTAGATTAATATTAATACTGTTGAGAGAGGACATGTAGCCTGGAGTTGCTTCCAGCTCATGGTTATGTGAGTTATTTCTGAGTAATTTTTTTTCACCAACACTGCCTCTGAATCTTAGGGTTCCCCCACCTGCCAAGTCTGTTTGTAATGTAACCTCTACTTACTTCCAAAAAATGCTTGACAGCTTGTATATGTATATTTGGATGTGACAGTTGTCATTTCCAATCAAAATGAGAAACTGAGAGGCAGTGCCCACAAGCACCTGGTTCTATTTGTAAAGGAAAAAACGAGGAAGTGTTGGAAGTTTTTAGTTTTTTATATTTCTTTGTCAATCATGGCCAACGTGCTCCAGGCTAAAGAGACCAGGACCCATCTGGTTTGTGTCAGTTTACCATTCAAAAGCCAACATTCATGATGGCATTGGGTCCATTTGGCATGGGTAACTTGTCACATCTTTGAAAGCATCATTGAAGCAATATTTGATGACATGCAAACAACATTTTTCTTCTTATGTTTGTTTGTTTGGTGCTGTCCTGCAAAAAACAATGTTGTGCATGCACTGGTATGACATGCAAGAGTCTTATCAGACTATAAAAAAATTGTATATTGTGACATGAAAAATATACTAACGGAGTCCGAACTGTTGAGGAGCTTGAATTCTTTCCAAGTAAGCAATAGAGGAAAAACACTTCAAAACAACAACTGATCTCCCACATGGGTGATGTTTATAAAGAGGTGATTCAAGCATGCCCTATCCAAAGTTTTTTGAAATGTGGTACTGGGATCAAATTCAAAATTAGTTTATATTTTTCAGAAAACATTTTTCCACATATTTTGTGTTGTGCTTGTGCTATCTTTACTTAAATACAGAGCTGCAAATTACCGCGTTCGATTTTAATTTACATTTAAATGTCACAGAGCGACTTCTTGGGGAAGTTGGAGGGATATATTGCATACACATTTCTCTACTCAAGTAAATTTGTTTGTAGGCATGCTGTGTACTCTATGTGCTTCCATATGTGTGTGTGTATGCGCGTGCACATCTCCACTGAGCTGTCAGTGTTACTGGAGGCATTCAAATTGGATTTTTGCTGCTTGGCGGAGGTTTATGCAGACACTGGGGCTTTTGATTCAGTGCTCACTCACGGACAGCCATGCATGACAGACTGTTTCCTTAAGAGAGAAAGAAGGAGAGAGGCAAACGGAGGAGGGATACCAAAGATGTGTGGCGTGAGACAGTGAGAGGCCAGACAGTGAGCTAGAGGAGTTGATAAAATGTTGAAGGCATATTAGAAAGCAAGAAATGGGGGCCGAAGCCACCAAGAATGCAGGAGGAGGACAATGCCACAGTGATGGACAGAAAGAAAAAATCTGCTACGTGATTAGTTGGAAAAGAGCATAAATTATATTTTCAACACTTACTGAAAAATGCTTTACCCACATTTCAGTTATTAGGAAAGGTGACTTTAGAAGAGGTGATTACCTTCACTGCTTAAAATGAAACTTAATTGCATGTCTGAATTCATAAAATCATTTTAAAAAATCCTTCCTGGCAGTGATAATTATTTGTGACTTCTTTTTCACTCTACCATATGATTGCACTTAAGCCAGTGTCTGCAGCTCATTTAAGACTGCTGCTATTGATGGGAAGCTTTCAGACAGCTTAAACTGGGGAAAGAAGCTTGCCGATAATGATTTCCTTAAACAACAAGCTCCTTTACAACAACAATAAACTGGACGAGCTATAACGGAGCTACTGTGTGGATTTTTTTTAGGAGCAATTTAGTTAGCAACTTGTAATATGATCAACAGCATCGTGTGGAAAACACTCTCAAAATAAAATCAATATAAAGCTTTCATTTCTGTTGCAGCACACGTGTAAATATTTTGGAAGACATTGTCAGGGAACGATTTATGACTGTTTGTGTTAAGGTTACTGTAAAGGTAACGCTGTTGAATAAATCCACAGGTTAGAGAGCTGCCAAATCAAACTTTAACTCTTTAACACAACATATCTTTTTCTTTGGTATCTAATATTAATACAATGAAGCCTTACATATAAAGATGCATACTTATGGGCAGGGATAGCTCAGTAGGTAAAAGCGGTTGCCCCATGATCGGAAGGTCGGGCGTTCGAATCCACTGAATGGCTACCCTGAGGTACCCCTGAGCGAGGTACTGTGCACTGGTGGCTGCCCACTGCTTCACTGAGTGAATGGGTTAAACGCAGAGAGGAATTTCCCCACGGGGATCAATAAAGTATACATCATTATTATTATTACATAGAGCAAGTAGTCCTCAAACATTAAAAGAAAAGACCCAACCGTGTAGTGATGAGCTGACACCAGCCATTATATTTGCATTAATTCAATGTTGTCTAAATTATTGCCATTATCAGCCTTCTGTGCTGATGAGAATATATCCTCTCATTTAGGTCATTCCGGTCGTGTCCGTCATTATGGGGAAAACAACCTCTTTTTTCCCTTTTTTTGGTAGTTATGAATAAGTCCTTCCATTCCTCTGGGGGGGAAAGTGCCATTAGTGTGATAAATACATTCTGTTATTACCGAGGTAATTACCAAAGTGTCATTCCTGTAACCTGTGTTATTAGCTTTCCTTTTTTGTGTGTGTGTTAGTAATGTCGTCATCAGGATGGCTACCAGGATTAGAATAGCCACCAGTGTAGATATGCACATTACTGAGATGGGTGCAAGTACTCATCACACTGTGGGTTTGAGTTTGTCGCATGGCCTGGCTGGCATGTTATCTATTTATACTCTACTACTGAATAAGATTTAGACATTACATTTTGGTTAACGTGCAGAAAATTACTGCCTCAAACCCTAAAACATTATTAGAAAGCCTTGCTCCAAAGAAATAAAAGAAGAAAATCTCTAGGTCTAAAACTTTTCCTAGTGCACCTATTGTTGTAATGTAACATTAAAAAATATATTATTACCTTTATAGCACGGTTTACCAACCAACTACCATCTTAAGAGCTTCCAATTACCTCTCCCAGCCTTTGAATTTGAAATTTGCCACTGATCTTATTATATGACCTCAGGAATTTCCAAGATATGCGGTCACAATTTTGCCTCTGTTATTGTACAGTTTTTCCAATTTATCAAAAATTTTACTTTAAGTGCTCCTATGTGGAAGCCTGCAAGTGGGTGACTCAGGCTTTAAATTACTAATAATTACTATCAGATTAGATACGCATTTACAGCAGTATCAATACCAGTGGCACTGTGCCTCTTTACCTCTTCCACCTGACACATAATGTTACTGTGGTAGGACTTGACTTAAGCGGCCAAAGAAGTGCAGGAGACTGATGTTGTCCAGTGTAGCAAGTGATTTATTCACCATTTTGTGACCAAACAATATTTACAGAAACTCAATTCCATAATTAACTCAATTCAAATAAACATAACTGAACTTAAATCAACAGAAATTAAGGTCCTATGCACACAGCTACACTGACCTGGTCCTTTCCCCTTTCTGAACACCTGCGTTCATCTGCTTAAATAGTCCACTTAACCAAACAATTTCTCCTCTGGACTATTCCATTCAGTAGGTAAGATGAACATTATCATAATCAAACCTCTACTGCTACTCTTTACTGACAACATAAACTCTGTTGTGTAATCAATACATATTACAACAATAAATCTATTTCTCCATAAACACTCTAAAATCAACTTTATTAAATTACAAGAATTCTTCCCCTTCTGCACTTGGTCTCTTCCTGTGACCTCAGATTAACCCAGAAGCTATAAATACAGGAAGTAAAACTACATTTCCTCCTTTTGTTTCTGGAAGACAGGTAGGTAAGGTAAGTTTAAACAAAACCAATTAACAGTTGAAATAAATAACATGTTAACTTAACAAACTTGTAGGAATTGATTTAAACCAAGATGTTATGGTACATAATCTGTAAAAGTGCAAAACATAAACAAACCCGGGATAGTAGATGTTTGCCTATCGCAGACTACATATGAAATA
>VUQG01005054.1:6445-27551 GCA_015106755.1 Etia nguti | reverse complement strand
ACCAGTTTTGTTTTGGGTTTTTTTTTTTTTTTTTTTTTTTTTGAAGCATTGAATTAATGATTCTGTTTTGAACTGAACTTGGTTTCATTAATTGCACTAAATGATTCTGACATGCACTAAAAACTACATTAATACCCAAGTGGAAAAACACACTTCACTCAGCACGCTCGAGGTGTGCTGTAGTGTGTATTTCATGCTTCATTGATTCATTTACCTGCTGCAGTTTAAAAATTTCAGCAGACAAAAAAAAACATTAAAAAAAAGAAGTTTAATTTACCTTTAAAAAAAGTTCTTTTTAACAAATTAATTCATGAGGAAAAAATATTAAATGTTATATGTCAGTACATTATTTTCTTTGCTGTTCAGTATTAAAACAACTCTATATTTATTCATGCACATTACCGAAGGGAAGACGGATGATGTTGGGTTTGTCACTTTCATACAGATGAAGACACATAAAGTGCACACGCAGACACAGAATGCATTAATACTAATTTATCATGCTGGCTGTGGTAGCATTTTCAGGGAACACTTAGCCTGATTGGTCATTCAATAATTAGTAATATCACTAATAGTTTGCTCTTTTTATCCGCTTTTAGCAATTATTAGATTGGACCGTGAACACTAAACGCTCGCAGCCCATTTGTTAAAAGCATAGTTATTCAAGGATTATCCATCACTGAGTCAAAATGGAAAATCTGCTTCTTTATTCTGCACGTTTTGGAGGGCCATTAATGCTCCAAGTATTGATTAAGCTGTCCAATTCTGACAGACTAATATATTCATTTTTCCCTGCAGTAGTCCTCAACATATTTCGAATAAATCTTTGTCATTGAATAAGTATATCTTTCATTTCTTATCAAGCTTTAGATCTTTCAATCATTATTTTTAATAAACTTTTACTTTTTGTCCAATTAAAATGTCTCTCTTTGTGGGAATGTCTCACATTTTCTTATAATTATTCATTCCTGTGGGCTGTGATTTACTGACACTGCTGCTCAAGCTTTTTTTCCTCTTCACTGAATTTGCAGCTTTGTAAATACTTCTAACCTCTAAAAACCAAACGAACTTTTATTGTTAATGTTTCAAAAAAGCACGATTATCATTATTAAAGTGAGCTAATTCCCTAAAATAAGAGCAGTGACTCCAGTTTCCAAACTGCAAGAGGTTCAGTGTCTGTAATTAGAAGAAGTGTTCAGAGGAACGCGCTCGTGTCAGTGTGAGTAATGAGAAACATTTATTCGTTCAGATTCATTTACTTGTTTTAAATTAGCCTCTGATAAGTAACATACATTGGTGGCCTTTTGTAATTAATATGTTGCTCTTCCAAAGAGAGACAGAGAGAGAGGCTGTTACTACACACATTTATTAAATGAGACATACAATTAAGCACCAGAGGCTTTGCAGTTAATATACGAGTGACTGTTATGACAGCGAGGTTACTATAATTAATGTTACCTGTCATCCTGTTTCTAGCTCACGTGATGGCATCGACAGCCAGGCCAGACTAATTGATTTGCAAGCCGCCAAACCGCAAACATATGTTTGCTATCTGTCATTCTGTGGCGAACGTGACCTTGCCTTCCTCCATCTTGTCGTGTCACCCGTTGTCTCTGACTTTACGTGTATTTCGCGACTCACCCCGACTTTTCTCTTCCTTACCCTTCCTCTCCCTAGTCTCATTTGTCTTCCTCTCTTCTTTCCATCTATTCCTCTCTCTGTCTCTGACAGGTGGAGTAGGTCATGTGGCAGTATTGGGGGGGGGCTGAGGTCAGAGGTTAAAGGTCATATGAGTCCATTAGTGTCTACCACTAACGGAGAGACTTATTGACCTGCGTGTGTTTGTCTCCATATG
Organism: Etia nguti; assembly: GCA_015106755.1. NCBI lineage: Eukaryota > Metazoa > Chordata > Actinopteri > Cichliformes > Cichlidae > Etia > Etia nguti. Next base: position 25,696 of record VUQG01005054.1, on the reverse strand, counting down.
CTCAGACAAGCATGCTCTCGGAGGTCTGATATCCCTCTGTGATATTCACCAATATTCATATGTGAGTTTGGGTAATTCTTACAAATAATAATAATAATAATAATAATAATGATAATTTAATATAAAAACCAGTGGATCTTCAGTTCTTTGCAAGTGTAGTTTGTGGTAATATGTTGCAGTAGCTTTAGATGAATAATTAGAAATCTAATCTAAAAACATTTAAAAAAATAATGGACGTAAAGTCTGTCAATAAAGACTGATTGATAATATATCCAAACGTTCAAAGGTGTTACGCTTCACAGAAATTGGATTTTGTGGATGTGTTCTTTCTGATTTTATGAAATGTAAAGTTTAAAGGTCTACTCTGAGGAGAAATTTACCAGTTACGGGTTGTTACAGAGAGGTTTACATGATTTATCACTCCTTCACTGTTGGGCGTGAAATGTCGTCATTGTTTAGTTCATCCCGCGTCTGCCAGAACTCCTTTCCACCAACACTGACCCGATGCCCAGCCAGTTCTGCCTAGGTGCGTTTCCCAGTCTGATTATGAGTCAGCTTTACAGGCAGAAGCAGTCGGGTAATTCCCGTTGGCTGACAGAACCTATGGGACACAGCTTTTTGGCACCAGCACTCTGATTTTTTGGCACACTTTGGGATTCACACCTGCGTTTACCTTCTTGTAACAGGATCGGCTTCATACATCAATTGGTATTTGTTCACTTCACTCATTTCTTTATTCTTTCCCTTTGCTAAACTCTGAATTTTAGGCAGTTTAAATCAAAACACATAAACTTCCTCGGCTTAGTCACTCGTTACAATTTTATTGAAATTACTTAATTTGTCCACATGTCTAGAGTATGCATATTTTTTGTCTTTGGGGATTTTATTTCGCTGCTGGGACTGTAATGCTTGTTTCTAACAATACTGTCTGTTCTGTTCTGTCTGTTCTCTGCAGGCAGCTGGTCCCACTGTGGAGAGGCCGGCAGGGCTGGAGCGGGCCCAAGCCAAACACCCCTTCAGTGGGAGGTCAGTGTGTATTTGTGTGTGTGTGTGACTGACTTCTATGTGTTACTAATAGTTCACCTTGATAAACATGCAAAATATATTTTAAAGAAGTGTGGTCATGAATCTAGTTGGGGCAGAGATGGAACAGTGACTCACAGAGAGCAGCAAAGATGGTGGTAAAGCGCCGGGAGGCTGCTGTTGTTATGATTTGGCGCTATATAAATAAAGTTGAATTGAACTGCATTGAAAAAACAAAGTTTAAAAGTAATTGACTGGTGATTTTGTACCACTGAGTTTTGATAATGCTTCAAAAAAAGAATAAAAAGCATGTGTTATTGCCCAGGTGCGTCTCAGGATGGCTGCCGGGTGGTAAGGCCTGCTTCTGGAAAGGCTGTGGTTGAGGATAGTTCTTGTTTGTGTGCATGTTTGTCTACATTCGTGTTTACTTCTGTTTATGTGTGTACTTCTGCCCTACTTTCCCTTCATTAAAGCTGTATTCTAATCCAGATCAAGGCCTTCGCAGATACAGTTGGTGCAAAAAGCTCCATCATTAGCTCACTACAAAAGATTGCCAAAACAGGGTCAGGGTCACAAACATAAACGCAGATACACACTTGGTGAACGCACACGGCCACGCAGAGACCGCCACACTCACACGGGCTGAAAATAAACTGCTACAAACATGCTTGCATCTTTTTTTTTTAAACTTTCACAGGCAGACACACATGCAAACACTAATGAGTGCAGTAATTAAGTGTTCAGGGTGTAGAGTGCCCTGTGCCTCCTCTGGGCCTTTTAGGCATGTGTGTACATGTGCTTATTTTGGTAGTGAGGAGGGCAGGCTCCCACATTATAACACAGGGACAAACAGTCCACAGTATACGCAGTATACCAACTGTGAAGTACTGCAAATCTGTGCAGGAGTAATGAGAGTGAGGCTTTAGTCAGGTGTGTGTTTCTATGGTCAAGCCCTGCATTAAGCTCCTCCCTCTACAGAAGCCTGTACTGTGCGTTGGTTTACTGTTACACCAGAGCAGATTAGCATGATAACGTACGCTGCACTCTCAGCTTGCTCTGGGGCAGGTTATGTTACACCCATCAATCGAGTGTGACCAATTGATTTTCTGGAAAATGGCGTCAGATTCCCAGAAGATCCCGTGGAGGGTGAAAACTTTTAGAGAGCTTGTAAAGGTTCATCTTTCCCTGACAAACACCAGTAAGAAATGCAGATTCTTAGCAGCAACTTTTCACATTGTTTTTCACTCTTTTGCCTACATACAATTTAAAAGCAATTTTATTGTTCCATAAGCCTGAACACAGAAATATCCTGAAAACAGGCTACCTGAGCCTGGTCCTTGTTGACCTTTATCAAATTTGCAAGTAAGCCTCCTTCCCAGTTTGAATTATGTTGTATATTTATTCTTTTTAGTTGCGCTCAGACTGTTTTACACCACTGGGATTGCAGCTAAGAGAATATGGCAGTGAGTGTCTTTATGAAAAACTGGAGCCACTGCTCATTTATTCATATTTCAGTTGGAAAATGGGAAATGGATGCAGCAATTTACTGAAACGTGTGAACATAAATAGTTTAAGGAATGTAAGAAAAACCAGAGTTTGTACGATTCTAACAAAGTTGTAAGTCGGTAAATGATGTGAAGCCTCTGAGGCAACCTGTCGTGTGGTTTTACTGCTTCAATAATGTTGAGATCCGAGCTCTGGGAGGCCCAATCCGTGATAGGGTGTTTCTACCCAGGAATGCTTTTACTGCATGTTTCAGCATGTTTGGGATCATGCTCAAAAATAAAGTCATTGCCACCCTTGGGTGCCATCCAAAGCCATTTTAGCCGCCACCAAAGGAAAATCACAAGTTCTAAAATGAAAAGATTCACGATAAAAATGAAGAATTCTGTAGGGAACTGTAGCGGCCACGCACCAGCCTGTTTCTCTTCACTGTTAAAGTTCCTGTTTTATGATAATATAGTCCTCTGACTAAAATCTAACAGGTTAACAACTTTATCTAGTTTTCTAACTTTCTGGGTATTGGGAGCTAAAGCAGAGAGATAAAGGACGTCACCAAATCGCTGATGTTTTAAAAAAAAAAAGGCCAACATTGTTTTGGTTGAGAATACATCCCTCTGGGATGCTCAACCACAGCTCGCTGTTTCTTCACGTGTTTTTTGTGTGATTTAGTGATGGTCACAAATACGAGAAATTCATAGCTCTCTGTCAGACGTCGCAGCGCAGACTTCTTGTGGGCTGACGAGGCGTTTGCTGCCACAACTATTCCAGAAAAATCCTGCATAGCATTGTTAAAAAGATTGCCTTGCCTAAAAACGTCACAGAGTAACTACCTGATAATTGGGACGCTACCTGAAAGAACAGTTTTATGCCCACTCTCCTCGACTTGTCCATTAGTTGCCATGGCACAAATGAAAATGACTAACTGTACGTTTCGTTTTCTCGTTCTCTCGATTCGAACCAAAGGTCTTTCTCAGACGGATTCAAATGTGGTTTTCTTTTAACGATCGTGAAAGTGCCCACGCAACCAAACGGAGGCCGTGACTAATGTAAAAACCAAGACTGTAAATGAGTCAGCGGCTGTTACCAAAGTGATCCATGTGTAATGCTGACCTCCGCTAATGTAAAGTTTATTACCGAGTGCAGTTAACACTCAGTTAGAACAACATGTAGTTAACCTGTAAAGGGAAATTATGAATGTATCGTAAGAATAATGTGCCACCTTAGCCTCTGCTTTTAAAGCTGTCTCCATAATCGAAGTGCAACCACGGAGCACAGACAGGAATTAGATCACACACACATGTAGACGACACGGAAGCACCCTCCATGAAAGATGTGGGCAGTACCTGCTCCTTTTTCCCAGCCTTTCTGTCGCGTCCTCATTAAATCATGACTTACTATAATGCACAACTTTGCCTCCTGAATTAATGGACAGGCAAACTAAATGGGAACAACCTGAGTCTGATTACCTCTTGTGGCACTTTGCCGTTCAGTGCAGTAAATATAACAGTTAATATTTAAGACACCCGCTGAGATTTGTTTTATTTTCTCTATAACATTTTTTTTTTCTCATGCACCAACACTCACACACACCAACCATCTCATCTGTGAGTAATGTAGAAGTGATGTAATGGTTTCCGTGGTCGCTGGGGAAACGATCCTTGAAATTGCAAAAAAGTCCAAAATGAGAGGAGGAACGCAGCCATAAATACTGGAGCAGAGAGGCATACGTTAGAGGAACGTGTGCGTCCGTGTGACAGAGTATGCGTTTTGCGCTCCGTGTGTGTTTTTGTGCGCGATGTCGTCCTCCTGGAGTGTGTTTACGTGCGAGCATTCGTGCACCTTTAAATGTGAAGCTACACCTATAAATACGGTTATGGCTCATCATAATTTTAACCGCGCTGCATGCACACCAGAAAACTCATTACGTTTGAATCAAAATGTCCTTTTTATACAGGGAAACAGATTTACTGTAAATTGGTTTATTGAAATAGCATTTCAGCTATATTATATTTCTTTGTGAATAAGGCAGGCAGAGTATCGGAGGTGTTTTAGAAGCTATACGAGGTGAAAAGGTAAGTAGGCTTCACTGAGTGCAGAAAACAAACTGGAAGTAAGAGGTTTTGCCTTGGTTTAACAGCATATAAATATGGATTTTGGGACTGAGCACTTCCATTCGTCGCTAGTGAATTTTACTGTGCTGGAGTTGTGATACTAATCTGCTTATTTAGTCTCTGCCTGCAGTTCAGGGGAGAAAAGTTTGAACTGAGATTGTGACGTTGATTATTCTTATTACCAAGGGGGGTCCTTTTATGACGTGTATTTATGTGTGCTGTTTTGATATTCTTAGTCATAAGGAAAATGGAAATGGTGCGTTGCTATGGCAGGGATAAAGGATTGGATATAAAGCCATCGTGTCTACATTTAAGCATCAGTTATATCGTATTTTTTTAGGATGTTAGGATTCCTGACCGTAAGAAGCCTGTTATGTTGTGAACTGGGAAAAGAAGGACAACCTTCATATAACTGGGGGTTAAATTACACCCATAAGAGTCAGTTTGTCTACTGCTGCGACAATGGTTTAAAAAAAAAAAGCATTAAAATGATGATTTCAGTATAACTTAAGAGTCAAAGAGTCAAAGACAGTCTTTCCTTGGTAAACCCATTGCTCCAGGTAGGGGCAACACCAAACTGACCCCATAAATTGCTTTTTATTGTTATTTCCTAGTTTTCCATTATCGAACACAAAGTAATGTATTTGAATGCATTCCTGAATCATCCAGCTAAGGAAATCTGAGGAAAGAGACTGAGGAAATCACTCGGAGTATTGACGAAAGTAACGTCCACATGAACAGACTCACCTTTCTGGGATAAACTAATGTACAACTTATTAGCTGTGAAAAACAGTCCAACCTGGTGACGTCATCTTCTGTACTCAGACACGAGGGCACTAAACAGGCTCTAAAAAAAGTAATTCATTGTTTCAAACTCTTAAATCTAACTTCACAGGCAGTTTCAAAGCTGCGATGGTTTTTAGAGTAGGGCTCCATGGTTTAAATTAGGGCTAACACATGCAGCGTTTCACGTTTCAGCTCTTTTGCAACTGCAGCTATCGGCTAACCCTAACCCTATTGACAGCTTCCTGTGCACGTGTCTGAAAATATTTGAGACATTCGTTTGGCTCACTTACAGTTTGTTAAATACGCGTGCACAAAGTTTCCCTGACACGCACACATCACATCGTGTGTGCATGTGACATTTTGAGAGTCTTCCTGAATCCATGCTCACGCAGATAAACAACTGTAGGCTGCATTCAACCGCTACAGGAAAACTGGGACATCTCAGCTTCCCGTGGAGTCCCGTGTCCTCAAATAAAACAGGTGTTTTTTTCTAGTTAAACAGAACAGCTCATCACGCCTTGACTAGAAGACTTACGCTTACCAGTTACAGATGCCTGGATCTAGTTATCTCACGTCACGTACATTATATCTACATTCAGAGATTAATTAGCATGTTAATGGTGTTCGTCTGTCTGCTGTTTTCCCGGCAGAAGAACATCCAGCATGTATCAGCAGCTTATTTAAACCATATATCAACTTTCATAGGCATTTTTACACGTGTGTGCACAGGAAGCTTTTTGAAAATGAATTGATCACATTTGTGAAGTTGAACATAAAAATTTGTGTAAAAATTATCACTATTTATTGCACAACACCACACTGCTCTGTGAGCAGCTGAAATAAACAGGATTTGGAGCCGCTTTGCTTCCTCTGAGCCTGGACTTGCATTCATTGAAACAGCAATGAGTTCAAGATTTTCTCTTTCATGACGGTTCATGACCTGAAGCTTAGACATCCGTGTTTTAGATGAGATCCTTCAGTGTGACCTTTTAAAACAAACCAGGAATAACAATGAACTGAAAAAGGTTTTAACAAGGAGACGACCGATATTCCTCCTCATCGATAGGCCAGTCTCATAAGCAGCCCCAGAAAAAGTCTGATAAAGGTTGATTCCCTCCATACTCCCGCACCAAGTTGAAGGGTGTTTCTCCTCCAAGGTAACGTGTCTGTGTAGGTAATCCAGGTGAAACATCTTCAGCAAACTTTCTTTCCAAGCGCCTTCGATCTGATCAAGGTTGTTACTGTTAACTTTTACCGCCTCCTCCGATCAGCGTGCTCGATGAAGTCGGGACATGTGAAACTTTGCGTGAGTGATTTATCATCGTGTCCTTAACTGTGACAAAATCATGTTTATTGCACTTTGCTCTTAAACATTAAATACTATCACTAGTACTTTTGTTTGTGAAGACTCTCATTTATTTTATACTTTCAGTTCTTGTGTATTTTCTCACACTTATCTGTAGTATTTTTGTGTATTTTTACTGCTTTGCATTTACTCTGGCGCTCTGTGCTTGAAAGACTAGCTTTGAGGGAAAAAGGAGGGAGAGAGAGCACGATAAATAAGAAGAGGGATGAGACGAGAGGGTGGAATGCATAGAGAGGAAGAGAGCGCTTTGGTAATGCACATCCTCTGTTTTTGTTATTTCTCCTCTGTGTCTGTCTTTCATAGCAAGGATCAGTGAAGTGGCAGGTGGATAAAGAGAACACCTGCTCTCTTCATCTCTCTTTCGCTCCCCTCTCTTTGCTTTTTGCCTCTTTTTTCTGTCTCTTGTTCTCTCGTTGCGCTCCCTCTCTCCTTTCTCGAGTCTCACCCATTTTGTCTCTCCCTTTCACCCCAACTTCATTTTTTGCATTGATGCAGCCTGTCAAACATCTCACAGAAGAAAAAATGAGAAAGGAAATGCAAATGGATCTGAAGTGTTTGTGTGCGTCGGTGTGTTTGTGTGTGCGTGCCTGTGTTGTAGTTAGTGTTAGAGATCAGAAGCGCAGCAGCAGGAAGGGATAGAGGGAGGGGTGGATGTTATTTTCCCTCTTGTATTAATTCTTTTCATTAGCCCTGTCTGATTAATTCAGTGCCTCCTCCTGCCTTCATTTCACTGTATTTTACTTCTAGACCTTGGTAGCTCGCTACTTTCTTTTCTCCTTTGTCCATGTTTTTTCTCCTTTTATGCATCGGTGTTACTTTTCTTTCCTCTTCCCCTCTCTCTTTCTTTCTCCTTTCATGCCATGTTCAGATTGATTCTGTGACGTGAGAAGGGCGGTATCAGTCGCTTAGACTGTGACCAAGACTGAAAAATCTCAGGTAACTGTTTGTTTTAAATAAAGTTAAGTTTATTATTGTGATCACTAATGCAGGAAAACATCTCAACTTTAGGCATGCTGCTCATTAACGCAAATATCTACTCAGCCAATCGCATGGCAGCAACTCAGGCATGCTCAGACATGGTTAAATCAAATAACCACTTATTACAACCAAGGTGTGCAGATCTCTGAGCACACAACATCTCAGAGGAATGTCTCCAGCACCTCGTTACATCTGTGCCACGAAGACTCAAACCAGGCCGACAGGGGTGTAACCCAGTGCAAGGTGTACCTAATGAAGTGGCAGGAGGACGTGTGCTGATGAACTGTCCTCTAATGCTCAAAATTTCAGTCATCATAATAAAATATACTCCTGCACTGTTTCCCACACTATAACTTCATATACATACCTACTTATGCCTAACACCCCTCCTGGGTGTAGGCCGTCAGTAAGGGTCCTCCAAAGTCCTTGGTCTTGAGGCATCGTCTCAGTGTGACGCCAGGTGTAACTTCTTTGTATCCTTCTGGAGGTCTCATCACCATGTATTTGTCCTTCCTCTGTTTCTTCCTCCTGGGTTTGTCTGGTGATGTTGTTGCCTGCTTTCCTCAGTGTATGTCCAATCCATCGTTGGAGATTCTGATGGATCTATTCTTGATGTTCTTCAGCTGTAAGGAATCAGCTCTTGCTTTGCCTATTCTTGCTTTTACATTAACGTCTGTTCCTCCATGCTTGTGAGTGAAGGAATCTACCAGGGTGACTGCTTCTGTGCTGGCTGCATTTACTCTCATGATCTTAGTTTTGTCTTTGTGGATGTTAAGTCCTACAGCTGCTTGTGCGCTTGTCTTCTCTTGCATTTGCTGGTGGTTGGTGTCTTCCAGTTGTGTCCACTGGATTCCCTTTCTTCTTCCCTCTGTGGTTTTCTTCTTTAACCCGTCAGTCACTCATGGGATTGGGAATGGTGATAGCAGGCATCCTTGTCTCACCCCAGTCTGGATCTTAAACTCATGAAGAAGTTCACCAACTTCACTGGTACTACAAGGTTCCCCTGTCCACACTATCCAATGCCTTTTCATAATTCACAAAGTTGATGTACGCTCTCAAGTTCCACTCCATTGACTGTTCAAGGATGATGCGCAGGGCGGTAGTCAGGTCAAGACAGGATCTATTTCTTCTAACTGTATATACAAGCTAAGTAATCTTTACTGTGAGTTTGAAAAGGCACTCTCCATTAATGCTGTCTGCATTTCTTTTGGGATCCAGAGACGTGACTGGTTTAGATGGGGTATGTTATCCTTCCAATTTATTCCATGGGCCTCTGTCATTTGGATCAGCCAAGAACAAATTGGCCCAAATCACATGTAATCATATGTCATACGACTGGTCATACCCAGAGCTTATGACATGCTCTGGGTATGACCAGTCGTGGTCTACCACAGCAGCTGTGGTAGCACCCAACCCCATCACTTTACATTTCCTTATTAACATACAACACAATGGTGTGCATCAACAACACACAGAGAAAATCATATGTGTGTAATGACTGTTTCCAGTATGATCCCAGTCAGTTTTCCTGTTACACACTGAGAGCATGCTCTAAATCTTTAAACACCACTCTGTGTCCTTGCCTCTGTCTTTCTTCCCCAGTCTCACTTCCTGTTCTCTGGATTAAACTGAAATCTGCTGAGTAGCGATGAGGCAGCATTAGCTTTCTGTGTGTGTGTGTGTGTGTGTGTTTGTCTGTCTGTCTGTCTGAGACAAGGAGAGAGAGAAGTTGTTTCTACACTTTGCATCTTTCCCCAGTTGCCACCCGCCATCATCAGTAACCCTCTCTGGAGTTTATCAGCATCTGCTCTGCTATCGGTTGATGGGGGGTGGGGGGTTTACGAATGGATGGATGGTCTAGAGAGAGAGGGAGACAAAACAAACAGATAGAGTCAGAGACAGAGAGGGGAGGGCAGAACAAAAGCACAAAACCAAGTTCAGACAAACTGGCTTCTAAAAACATGCACACATACACACAGGGAGCAGAGAGAAGGTCAGGAGAGGATTAATGGCTGTGCTCTGATAGATAAACTAATCAAACAAACAAAGACTTCAGCACACACATGCATTAAAACACAGCCAGAATGTAAAGCAGATACATACTTGAATAATCCAAGCTAGACAGAGACACTGAGAGATTGAGAGCAAGTCAGAAATCCACAGAGAAGGACGCCACAAAAAAGTTGTGACAGGCGTACGTGCACAGCAGCAATCTGCACTTTTATTGACTTTGATTAGAGTGTTGGCATCGCCTCCTCTGCGGCCTGGGTTTGCAGACATGGATTAAGTCCTCGACAAAAAGTATTTTTAGCTCAGTGAACGCACGTGGAAAATGACGTTTCAATCTCGGATAGCGCTTCTCCAAACTTTTCCTCCCGAGACCGGCACACTCTCAGGTTTTTGTTCTGGTGGTAGTGTTTGTGCGCCACACGTGTGTGAGCGCTGCCCTGCTGTTTTGTCTCTGTCTGCACATTTAAAGTAATTATTTAACATTTAATTATTATAGTATTATAAGCCTGATGATTAACCTGCCTATATTTGGATACTTTTTTAAGGCTTTTTATCTTGATTTTTGTTCTCTCAGCTCTTTCTCTGATTCTCTCGTCTTGTCCAACAACTAAAGTAGTTCAGTTTTTCTTGTCACTATGCTAGGTCAAAGCTACCCTTCCTTTAGATGTAACTGAACTTGTATTATTTTGTTTTCTTCCTCCGTGTATGGGTCTGTTCCCTGTGTGTGCGCAGCCTGAGCAGAATGGTGGAGATCCTAGGAGAGGACAGCCCTCTGGGAATCCACGTGGTTCCCTACTGCTCGTCGCTCAGCGGACGGTGAGTTGTGCTCACAAACTCACTTGGCATAGACAACACACATCCTTCTATTTAAACCCTAATTCTCTACTTTAACCCCCTAAGACATTGTCAGATTACCATAGAAAGCATATACTAAAGTCATCCTGTGATAATCCTGTTATTTGCTGCGCTGCACTACATAAACACCCAGAGATGCTCACACAGTGAGGAAGAAGAAGAAAAGGAAGGCAGAAGTGCACAGCTATGCAGGGCTCTTCTTTGGGTGTGTGACAGTCAGGCAGTGGATGGGGATTTCCTAACGGAAAGCAGGATAGATTTTTATTGCTGTTCTCATGACTCACCTGACCTCACCAGTCTCCTGCTCGAATTCCTCGTGCTCTGTTTTTGCCCATCATGCACTCCACGGTGTTTTTTCCTTTTTCACACACTCATCTCCTTGTTACCTTTTAACCTAGTTTCAGCATTTTGCAGCAGAAGTCTTTTGTGCGCATCAGTATCATCATTAAACGCTGTGTTTTGTTAAAGTTAAGGACCCGGAGTACTGAACTATTGCCATTTTCTTACATATTACCATTTCACTCTCAGCTTGAAATTTTGAAGGCTTTTATATCTGAAAGTTTGTCACATCTAATACAGCTAATGTTAAGATGTCCTGACATCGTTACTACTGTGTTTAAACTCATTCAAGGAGCCGAGGTAAGCAGGCAGTCTTTGCAGCAGCGACTAAATAAACATCATGCAATGCTGCTGTCTTCGATTTTGGGATCACATCCCACATTTTCATAGAAGACACAATGTTGAGTGAGAGAAGAATCACCTGTGATGAATCGTAATGCACTGCGATACACAGAATCAGGCGCCATCAAGGTGGATATAGGAGCATGCATTTAAACTACATCATCACAGTCAAGCGCAGTCTAAATTATGCATTGTACGGTGATCTTATGACTTGTGAGTGAGAAACAAGATTTGTTTCTGTATAAAAATTATTTGTAAATGACATTATAACCCTTGTCAGACTCGTGGGCAGCAGCAGTTCTATCTATAAGCTCATTGCTTGCGTCTTTCCTCCCCGGCATCGTGTTAGTACACGCTTAAAAGCTCCAGACTAGCAAACTTGTTTTTATAGAGGTGGTCACACTAGCTGATGATCAGTTACCCTCTTAATTTCATATTTCTGTATAGTTTCATATTTATATCCTGTTCATAGCCTGTACATAGCTCGTACACCCACTACAGCCTGTACATACTTATATATATACATACTTATAGTTATAGCATATTCATAGCATACCTTCGTACCATGTACATTATAACATAACCATAATAGTCCCATATTTTGTACCCTCACACCTCTCTGTATTATATCTATATATCTATATTATTGCTAATATATATTTTTTGTAATATATCTATTATTGCCAAAGCACTTTCTGGATGGATGCAAACTGCATTTCGTTGCCTTGTACTTGTGACATGTGCAATGACAATAAAGTTGAATTCTATTCTATTCTATTCTTTTCTATTCTATTCTAATTCCTTTGGAAGTAGTCAGGGTGTTTTCACAGGACCACAGGGAGTCCTGTGAAAACTTTCTTTTTCACAGGACTGTAAGTTATAGTAGAAACCCACAGTGGAGCTTGGAGATCAAATGAACATAGCTGTGGTAAAGTAAACCATATGGAGACCCGTCTGTCTACGTGCAAGACGTTCTGTGCGTTTGTGAACCTGTGCATGGAAAACGTCCTTTAATCTCTCGTCCGGTCCGTGCTGGTTCTCCTGTCAGGGCTCTTGGTCTGTATATCCGTGGAGTGGAGGAAGAGAGCCGCTCCAGAAAGGAGGGCCTGTTTCAGGAAGACGAGTGCATCGTGAAAATCAACGACACCGATCTCCTGGACAAGACCTTCAGCCAGTGAGTACAGCTCTGTTGATCTGTGTCACAGTAAATCCACAGCCGTGGAATAAAATAAACACAGCGTATCATGTTACGGTTAAGATACACATTGTGTGCGGACCAAGAAAGAACTGCTGTTCCTTCTGTGATTTTTGGTTAATCGAGCAATAAAATTGTATTTAACTTTAAAAGTAGGTTTGGATTTTACATTAAAATTACATTAATTTGTGGTAGTGTTACCAAGTTAATGAGAAAACTAAAATAAAATATAAACCTCTCTTCCCCTGCTGTCTCTCCTTCTGTGAGGTAGCGCTGCAAATCCAAAGAAAGGCAGAAAAACACTTGGCAGATGTTTAGAAAGCGCTGGTTCTGGATTAATCTGTGTGTGTGTGTGTGTGTGTGTGTGTGTTGAAGCTGGCCTCTGTGTGGCTGTTCCATGTCATTCCTTAAAGGATAGATTTGTTCAACATTGGAGATCAAATGTTCCTCCGTGGAGTTTGCTCACTGTGCCCCTGAAGCACTGAACAGGGCTACATAAACATGAGTGTTTAGAGATGTAATATGATTACAGAGCATTAAAATGATAAAAGACACCCGTAAAAACAATTGCCACAGATTACAGGCACAGATGCGGATATTATATTGATTACACCACATTACACTGTGTATTCAGTTCACACAACAGTTCCTGTCCAGTGTTCACTGTGGTAATGAGATTACGCGTGAGGTATTTTATGCTGTACTGTAGGTAAATGGATTATCACCGCTGAGGTTTGTACCTATTGTTCAAAGACAGGTGTGTAGTCCCCTGTGCACTCTCCGACACACACACAAACACACACAGCGGACAGTTTTTCTCCTTTATTACACCCTTAATCGTGCATGTGATATATTATCAGTCTGTTTCTTAGCATTAACAAAGTTGAACGGGGTTGTATGTTCACACAAATGCTCTCGCCTGTATTGTTCCGTCATGGCAGGTGTGATATTGTGATATGCAGCTTGATCCGGCAAAATACGTGTAAGTAGGCCACAGAAAGTCCACTGATCCCCCTGAAAGCTATGTCCACACACACACACACACACACACACACACACACACACACACACACACACACACACACACACACACTGTCATTGTCCCTGTCTGGCAGCTGTTTTAGGGGAAGCCTGCTTGATTAGAATATCCTTTTTATTTAAACGCACACGTTCTCATCTGTCCACAATGCTTCCAATGCAACCACACACACACAGACTTGTTTTCATATCTTAGTGAGGACATCTCATTGACATAATGCTTTCCCTAGCCGCTTACCCGAACCATCAAAAATGAATGCCTAACTCTAACCTTCAGCCTAAACCCAACCATAACCTAACTGTAACCCTGACACTAAAACCACATTTTGAGCCTCAAAAATGTCTTGAAACTTATGGGGACGGCATTTTGTCCCCACAAGTATAGTACCATGACAATTTTCTGTACTCACAAAGTTGTCTAAACTTAGTACACACACACACACACGCAGCCTTCATATCCAGTGCCATTGCCCTGTGGTGGGGTCCTGTGCTAAGTGACTAAAACATTTATCTTTTCTGTCTGTGACCACCCATTAGCCCACACATCCACTCACATGGACTCTTCTTGCATAGTACACCATGCAGATAATGGCCTTTGTATTTACATTCATAATAATAGTATGAGTGGATAGTTCTCCATGAACGCCAGCAGGTATAAGGGTTACAAATGTCTACTTTTAATGTCATGTTTGCTAATATTAGAGACTTTAATAATTAGTATCATCCAGTATTACTATACTACCTCTGAATATACAACATAGAGTGTCGTGTTAATGGGTGAACTGATATGTCAAGCTCTCCTGGATGTCCTATAAAGCCTCTGTGAGTTTATGTGCAGATTTTCTCTGTGATTTTGCGTCATGGCAGATATGATGCTCAGTCAGTTTGCCGTGAATGTGTATTACACATGTATGTATTCACAGAGGGGGACTCTAACGTGGTGTGGGGCTTCCCTACTCTCACATTAGCCTCACTTTTTGGTATCAGATTTAACAAGATGCTTGAAGCCTTCCTTTGAGATGTTGGTCCATATTGAAAATTATGCGGATTTATTAGCTGAGCACTTACGCTGCAGAGCTCCTGTTATCAGATATGGTTCACTGAGCTCAGTGTCACGTTCATGAAACTAGTTTGATATTACTGCTTCTTTGTGACATGCTCAAAATGTCCCTTAGAAGACGGCAATAAGAAATCCATGTGGTCAGCAAAAATATCCATAAAGGCTTTTAATTTGTACCATGATTGATTTGATATTAGTTCCCAAGATGTTCCATTAAAACATTCTCAGCACGGAGACCCCCACCATCAGCTGTGACTGTTGCAGGTTGAGTCCAAGTTTTCATGCTGTTGTTGCCAAATCTGACTTCATCAGTGGAAACTGAGATTCTTCACACCAGATTTAGTGACGTTTGCTTCCTGCACTCAGGAACAGACTTGCAGGAAAAAGCACTGACCGTGAAATTCACTCACCTAAAGCAATGACGGGATATGAAGGAGCCGGGCGTGGTCATCTGCCGTTGTAGCGTACGGCCTGACGTGCTGTGCTTTCTGAGATGTTGGTCTGCTGAGCACAGCTGCACAGAGTGGTTTCTCTGATGTTAGCACCAGCCAGTCTTACGGCTGCGTCTGATGTTGCTCGTAAAAAAAGGTGTTCCCGGATGTTTTTAGAAAAAAAGACATCAAGCTGTGGTTTTAATTTTCAACAACAGAACAAAAATAATATTTACTCAGAGCCCAGCACAGGTAGACAACATATCATAGACACATTCACACTAACACGGCTTTAGCGTGGACCCGGCGTGTCGTGAAGTCCAGTGGGATGTGTTTCAATGTTACTGTGGGAGATCCACTGAAGTCGTATATTTCTGCTGGCACAGAGAGTCAGAACACTTATGTTTGTTTTGGATTGAAGTAGTTGGAAGACCAAAGAGTAAAGGCACCGGGTCGAAGTCAGTCCCAGTTTTTAGGATTTTCTGCGGTTCTCAGAGGACTGATGAACAGTGTTTGTGCAGTGTGGGGCAGGACCAACGGCAGTGTGTAAGACAGTGACACACACTCCCCACTCAGGACGTAAAGGTGACGTGCCAGCCTTGAGTTTGGAAAGACGACTGGGTGTGAGATGAGATCCCTCTCCCAGGAAACCCCGTCAGCTGTTCACATTTTAATTTCCTAATTTTGATCTTTATTGTTTACATAAACCGAAGCCTCTGGCTTTAATTTACAATCTAAGCATTGCTGTTCTAGATTGGATGTTTTCATAGTAACATAAGTAAATTAATAAGAATGCAGGTGTTTCAGTGAGTGTACTCCATGACGGTTGACTCTTTTCTGGCGATTGATTGATCCTATGTGGAAACTTCCCCACCTGAGTGTATCGTTAAGTAACCCACTTATATCAAAGTCAAAAATCATTATAATTCCATACATGATTTATTAGGTTTCACACAGGACTTTCTAAACATAGTCTCTGGTTACGGTTATTTCTAATCATTATAATGCGCTCGTAATCTGGGAGGGAAACGATGCGTGCGTAACCCAATAAAATGCTAATAAACTGGATTTGCTCTGTCAGTTATCTGAGGAGAATAATGGTGTGTACTGCAGCTTCTGACACAACCGTTCCCCTAACTTACTTAGTGTGATCTGATACAGACGAATCCTCTGCAAAATGATCTTTTTTTATAGATCATGAGATTATGATGGCCTTCTGCACAGGTGTCATGGCTCGGTGATGTCTCCTGTTCTGTCTTACTGCTGAGATTGGTAAAGATAAAAACATTAAGAGATGCACAGAACAACCAGCAGTAAGCAGCGGCACATTATAAAATGTGCAGGCGTTATATTTCAGTTTAGGTTATAGTGTCTATATTTCAGAATTAACCTTTGCATACAGTAATATAAATAAGAACATATCAGCCATTAGTTTACACAGGTTCAACTGCTGTTTAGCTGTTTATACATCACCTTACTTTGCTTTCTTGTCAGAGCAGGACTAGTTAGTCTTAGAAATGAAAGTCTTTTAAGATGAATGAGCCTAAGCTATACTAGCCTGTATTGCAAAAATCAGATATCCCATTTATATTAATTACCAATTAATTGAAATTTTTTGTCATTCATAATCATATTTATACCATGTGTCTTTTTGTATTGTTCCCTTGATTGAGTTATCTACCCTTCAGCAATTAGTTTTTGTGTCAGAGATAGATAACTGCTCTTCCTGTGTAATTGTGATTAATGACACGATTCCTTTTAATGTTGAGTGTGTGCCACTTGTAGCACACGTAATGTGCTACAAACTTTTGTCAATTCTTAAACAAACTTTTCCTCCTCTGTTTCTTTCATCCTTCGCCGTTCTCCTCTCCCTCTGTTTCCTCGTTTTCATCCTCTCAGGTCTCAGGATGTGTTCCGTCAGGCAATGCGTTCCCCGGTTGTACGCCTGGAAGTCGTGCCTTCTTCCAACAGAGAGTGCTATGAGAAGAGTCTGATTGGTCAGCTGTTTGGCAATAATACCGGTCCCACCGGCAGCCCCCGAACTGGCAAAACCAAAGAGCCTCCGCCCCCTGTCAAAGCCAAACCTGTGTTTAAACCCTCGGAGAATCCAGCCGCACGGCTGGCGGAAGAAACGGCCGGCCTCGAGCCAGGTTTTAATGTATGTTCTTCTGCTGCACATCCACAGACTGACACAGACTTTGTATCTGTCGTCCATGCTTTGTAAAAAGTTTGCAGTTTTAATGATAAGTGGGTAAAGTTTAAAAGAGCGAGTGTTAACTTAAAGACCTCTCCAGCCTCCTCCTTAAAGACAGATATACCTCCCATGGTCTGTTATTCCGAGTGCTGCATATACGATTTTTTATTTTCGGGTTACTTTAAATTCTTTAGATGCTGTAATTGTAGAAACCTCGTGTTATTTTGACCTGCTCCCACCTCCCTCCTACAACGATCAAGTCTTAAAACAGAAACAGATGTAACTTCGTCGTCAGCATCACCATGGTGACGTGGCTGACATTTATAAACAGCTGACATAGCGGCAGCAGTTTCTTAGCAGCAGCTGATTATGTTTTTCTCTCATGCTGTCATGCAGATGTGATGGACCGTTTTCCAGACTCGCACGTGTCCATACGCAGACTTTATCGATACTCCTTTTTCAGCGCGTTTAGATCTTTTTCACACCTGTTTGATGTTGTTAGAAAGTTTAACATTTTAAATTTAAAGCAGGTTTTATGAACTGCTTTGACGGCGACTCAGAGGTGACCAGTGTTACTTTGCTGTAACAGATATATGGATTAATAAATGGCACACTCTTATTTGGGGTTTTTGAAATGTAAAACAATGAATTTTATTACTACGGAAAATTATTTTATTGCTGCTTGTTTTTCAAATAGACCCCCAAGGGAAAAAGTGACAGCCCTCTCCTGAAGAAAAGCCCCGCCCTCTCCAGCTTGATGACCAATAAGAGAGGAGGACGGAGACTGAGGATCGATTTAAAGAAAGGTGGGACACACCTGTGTACAGAACGGAGCCTCACTCATCATTTTTCTGTGAATATGACTTTTTGTAGCTCTTTGTTCAGAAATCGTGTGTGCTCTCAGTTTGAGGTTCAGGTAAAATTAGACAGGAGACTCTTTCATTTTTATTTTTTTTCTGCAGCCCATCTGTGACTCTCTGGATTTTTATTAATCAGCGTCTGTAATATTTCTTCATGTCTTTACAGATGTTCCTGCTGTCTCTCCATAAAAAGTTTCCTTTCACTGTTTTCTGGCTTAGAGTCCTTCCTCTCACCCTTCCTCTCTCCGTCTTCCTGATTCTCTCTCTTCAGGGTCTATTAAGTCTTTATTGATCTGTTCATTTCTGCTGATATGAATTCATACTGGCCCAAACTGCTGACTTAGCTCTGCTAAAGAGACTAGACATAATGAGGTCTATAAAGCGTTCAACCAGTCCCTCCGTCTGTGTGTGGCCTTTTTGTGCACGCATGCATGTGTATGAATGCTTTCGTGCACATTTCGTGCACGTGTTTTTCACTGATTAGTGTTTTAATATTCATCACCCCTATTTCCGGAACATTCACTCTTTGTTTCCACTTTGTTTCACTCATTCCTCTCTTACCTCTCTTGCCCTTTTCTCATCTCTCCCTCATTTTCCTTTCCCACAAACCTTAAACAATTTCACATCTGCAGGGACTGTAACTGCGGCTGTAGCTGAAGGGTTTAAAGCCACACACACATGCAAACACACATGCACGCACACACACACGCACGCACGCACGCAATCTCTTAAGGCTTTGAATTATCACACTTACAGTATGTAGTCAGGAGCTGAGTCAACAACACTGTTTGAGTTTTCAAGAGTGGTTTAGGTCCAGTGTGTGTGTGTGTGTGTGTGTGTGTGTGTGTGTGTGTGTGTGTGTGTGTGTGTGTGTGTGTGTAAGAAGGCTGTAGTGTAAGATTTGTACTCTCAGATCTCGGGGAATAAAAATAGAGAAGCAAGGGCAGCTACACAGGATATTTGTGTCAGGATAGGCCAAGAGCTGTTACTTGTGGCTGCTCGCTGTAATTCACCTCTTCATTCATTTGTGTGTGTGTCTGTGTGTGTAGGTCCAGAAGGTCTTGGATTTACTGTAGTGACCAGAGATTCTTCGGTGCACGGTCCCGGTCCAATTCTAGTGAAAAACATTCTTCCCCGCGGGGCTGCGGTGAAAGATGGAC
>VUQG01005052.1:96957-120729 GCA_015106755.1 Etia nguti | reverse complement strand
GGAATTAAATTAAAAAAAAAAAAAAAAAAAAAGGTATTGGCTTTTCGGAGAGGTAATTATACAAAGGCACTGGCGTCTTAGCTGAACGCTTTATTAACAGCATGTGCCTTTGTCTGAGTCTGGTGTGTAAGGCCACTATAGATTTCTTCCCTGAAGCGTCTGAGGTTTATCACGCCACTTTGCTATTCAACAAATCTTTGTGTACCTACTGTAACCCATAAATATTTAGATCCATTGTCAAAACCATCTAAATCTGCTGCGGCTGTTACGTCACTCGATATTCTTTTCATGTATTCCTTTCAAACTGCACACAAGAGCTGTGAAAGGCAAGCAAAGTGATACAGGTAGAGTTTTAATTGGGGCTGTTTAGCGCTATCAGCTGTTGTGTAAGCTGAAATGCCCACATGAAGATGGATCACTTTTACTCAGGCCTTGTTCTGTTAACGAGGAGCTCGAGGTGGTTTCGAGACAATAGCAGTCGAGGAGGAGAGAGCGACGAGGTAATTGATGGTTGTAAAGCGATCTTAATTGTTTGGTGATGGATGTAGGGAGGACACTTACAGAGCCTGACATCTGAGATAAGGTGTCGCATTCCTGGAGACGTCCCGCCACTGTGTCCAACCCGGGTAAAGGAGCTGCTCCAGACGATACGCACAAACAAGGAAAAAAGAAGGATAAAGCAGAGTGCAACGGCATAAAGATTTTATATATTAAGTATGAACTGCAACTTACAAGATATATCAGGTACAGCTTGTTCAGATATGTGTGGCCTATGCTCCTCTTCTGATCTGCTGTCTGATAGTGTGTCTCCCTGCAACCTGGAAAACAACACACACAACATAAACTTGCACTGCAGTGCATGTTTGGAAACTGAATGTCAGATAACAAAAAAACAACACAAAAAAACAAGCCAGCCTCTATCAGTCTAAGGTGATGAGACAATCAGGAAATGTTTAGTGAAACGTTCGGCGAAATCTGGATCAACACGGAGGTCGGTTTCAGGTCACAAACATTTTTGTTATCGTGCTGAAATTAAATCTGAATAATAATGAAGAAACGACGGTAATGCACGTATAGACAATGTGTACACGGGCAGTAGCACCTCCACTATCCCTGTGCTTATAAAAACACAAAACTGAAGAAGAAGGAGAAGAAAAAAAAAAACTGGCACGCAGCTACTATTTTCCCTGACATCATTCAGTTACTGTTTTTTATCAGAATGTGTTCCAAGCCCCTATTGCTTTTTTTAAAAGATAACACCGTGGACTGAAATGGAAGTGGGTCTGAGAGATTTGGCTGTCTTAAGGTAGCAAAAGATTTGGGTTGCCCAGAGATAGTGAAGTAAACTGCAGATGAAAGACAAACACAGCCTTTTCTCGTTTCACTTTTCAGCGAGAAGAGAAAAATGCTACTTTAAATGCATTTATGCTCTTCTAAAATGCTAATTCGCACCCTGTATACACTCACTATCGCTGTGACTGTAAATAACATCATATGTCAAATTTGTGCACGCACTATGTCGGCATCAAATTCTTTATATATATCTCATGCTGTTTCCATGTCATGAGAGCAACCATTAGCTGAAGACAAAGGAAAGCAATCCCTATGCTTTTATGGCACAGCTGCATTCCTAGCTGCAGGGCCTCCTTGTTTTCTACCTCTACATCGAGACTAAAGGCAGAGCGCAACTTCTTAAAGTGGATTCTATTTCTTTCCTTCTTTAGACATCCCTCTCCTTGTCTCCCCCCCTCTTTAATGGTCTTTATAAGACCATTAAAAGTACCCAAGATGACTATCAAAAGGCCTTCCCATTCTCTGAACAAAAGCTACTCATAGCCGCAAGTCTTGACTACAATTCCCCTAGTGCATTCCTGATATGAAAGCAATTAATTTAATGAGAACTACAAGTCCAAAAGAGGTTTGTGGAAATCTATCCATTTCCTTAAAACCGCACTGCCAGCTACTTCAGAGCAGGCCTAAGATCTGGGATGCGTTTGCACACAGGAGATTTTGTGGCGGGAGTACATGCTCTTTAAATGAACTGATCAGGCCAATAAGGGAGGTGGATGAAATGTTGGTGTGACCACAGTTATAGCCCAAAAGGCAGAAACGTGACCACAACACACAGGCCACACAGCATTTTGCACTTCAACCAACCAGCAGAGAGCCACTGGAAGCTGCATGTTTTCTGACCTGCCACTGCTGGTTAAGAGGCACACTGGCTGACTGGAGCATTTGGCGGTGTGGACAGTGTCTGGACAGAAGGGACGGAAAAGGACATTGGCAAGGGAAGGTGTCTTAGAAGGCAGAGATCAGTTTCAATAATGGGTCAGTGAGTTCAAAAAGAAAAGTGATCCTGCAACGCAAAGTTTACATTTTGTTCTTATTATGGTGCCCAAATGGGAACTGAGTTATCGCCTTCACACTATGGGTGTGAAATTATGTGTCACTTTTTCCTGGTTTGGGGTAGTGCATGGTAGAGCCAAGTGGTTCAGTCTCATTTGCGCAGGCTGATAGACCTCACTGATCCGTAAAAAAACACAAGAGAAGCTGGATTCGAATGTGTCTGACTGAGGGATGACGGGTATGTGAGGAATGCTTATCCAGCTTGGGCCAGTGTTCACAGCTCCCCGCTGAGCCAAGCAAGCCTCTGGTATCTTTGTGTGAGTTATAAAATATTGCAAAGATTCCCCTCAGTCATGTCAATTTTAAAATGAACTAACATGAGCAGTACTGCAAGGTCACATCTCTCAATAAGCACTGCCTGCTGGCTCGAAGGACAGATCCATTGGCACACATGTTAGTTTTCTGAAGAACAATTTTAAAGCTTCTGCGAATCCCATCAAGGTAAAAGTAGGCAGTTTAAAACCTGTGTCCAGGCTGCCTCCCTCCAACCTGCTTTCAGACCTTTAACCCTGCTATCGTCTGCTCATGTCAGTCTATGCATGCAAGAACGTGCATGCACATGTTTTATGTGTGCATCCATGAATACCTGAGTCTGTGCACACATGAACTTCTGTACAACCCTAATTTGAGAATTCTGTCTTCTCAGAACAGCACAAAGGGCAAGCCATGCGTGCAGCATTTTTCCAGCTTACTGATCTGTTTATGGCCCTTAGACTACCCAAAAATGACTTTGAAAGACCACAGCTCCTTTGCCAATAAAACTTGGGAAAGATTCGGTGGTCAGGTTAAAGAGGACGAAACAAGAATTTGGCCTCAGCCGAAAGGATAAAGGAAGACAGAGAAAGGGAACAGATGTCTGACATTTCAGTAACAAAAAAAAAACCTTCACAAGAGCCAAAAATGACTCCAGATACAGATGCCGCTTTGGTTTGCTGCTAATTCCACCATGGGACAAACGGTAAAAAACAATTCGCCTAAAAACATCAAGTCGATAAACTGCCAACAAAAATCCAGCGATAGCATTCATCCTCCTGCACAACCTTTGACAACAACCCCCAGCCTGCGTGTGGAACGAAACTGATAAGCTGCATGAATGAAAGAAGAGTAGGAAACAAACAAATTCCAGACCCCAAACAGTGGAGGCTGTGCAGGCAGATTTGTGCCTGGCGTCTCATCAAGAAGATACCGTTTATCTTTGACTGGCATCAAGGAAGAGTTTTGCCCACACCTGCCTACGGTATCACACCCAAAACTCAGAAATCTGAGCACCAGACTGACGATGTGAATCTGAGGGAAACAGGAAATGTGTCTGAGGAGAAAAACTGTGATAACAAGAGAAAGGGTGATAATGGAGACAATTATCCTCGCTAGAGCTGATTTGTGAAAACAAGCAACACTGGAATGGACTTTAGATATGATATTATTCTCTGCTACCTCTGATACAAATGCAAAGAGAGAGAGGAAATGGAGGATAAGAAAAGGATAAGAAAGAAGTGTTGGATGTTCAAAAGAAAAGAAATGGATTGCAGCAGATGCTATGGTATAGTAGCCACAAATGAGCTGTAGAGGAAAATTTACAGAAATTGTTTAGCATTTCAGTTCTTGCCGAGACTTTGATGAGGAGATTATTGGGTAAAAAAAACAGTAAGTGTAAGGGTTAAGAGCTGAACAGTTTCCTGGCTTGGGGCAATAACTTAACATAATCTTGGAAAAACAGCAATTTGTCACCTACATACTGCCTACAGTCTTTAAGCTAAGATAAGCAGTTATCCATCGCAATAGCATTGATCTATTTACCTAACTACTAGAAAGAACAAGTCTTTTCAAAAATGGTTGCACTTCATGAGGAAAGCTGTTTTACATTATTACAAAATTCAAAAAAAATGTTGTAAATAACATTAGAGATAGACAAGGAGTGGTGAGAGAGTGGAAACTCTGCTGTATG
This sequence comes from Etia nguti, assembly GCA_015106755.1. Taxonomy (NCBI): domain Eukaryota; kingdom Metazoa; phylum Chordata; class Actinopteri; order Cichliformes; family Cichlidae; genus Etia; species Etia nguti. The sequence goes on along the minus strand of VUQG01005052.1, from coordinate 116,378 downwards.
AAATACAAACAAAAAGCAAAAGGGAGACAAAGACTAAACAAACAAAACCTAAACTGGGAAAACAATTAAACACTAAGTACATGGAATGTGAAGACCTGAAACCCGACACACGAAACCTGGAACATGAAAGACTTGAGACTTGTAAACACAGTGGAAGATGAGCAGGGTGGCTGAACAAACAACAGGCAGAGAAAGACAGAGAACTAAATACACAGGATGGGAAACAGGAGGGAAACACAGCTGGAACTAATCAGATGCAAAGAGACAAGGAGGAAGCAAAACTGAACACACTGAACCCAGGACAAGGGACTATCAAAATAAAACAGGAAACATGAGACATACACTAAGACACGGACTAGACACTGGAACCAGGGAAGACAGATATGGGAACATAACCGACTGGGGGGACAGAAAGAGAACACAGAAGATTGCAGAAGATACACGAGCATAAAGACAAGGGTGAGTAGACGTGACACGTGGAGCACAGCAGAGACACAGTAACAAAAACCTAAAGGCTAGAATGTATAAATTTAACCCGAGCAGAAAATAACTAACCAGCAACACAAACATTGGGTCACAGACCCAGGACCATGTCGTACCAATACCAACACTTTCAACTTATAAAGGCACCTTATGTACGGAAGAGCAGTGTGTCATGATTTATGAGATGAATTTTTTTTCATAGTTAATGTCTGAGGTATATTTCTTTTATCCAAGACAATTATTTAACACATTCAGCAGGCTATCTACTGAACTTAGAGGATAGAGACAAAGTATCAATTCTATCATTAGTTATAAATAATCTATGATTGTTAAATTCATCCACCTATTCTTTTCCTAAGAAAAGGTTATTCAATGAAGAAAATTGCCAAAAATACATGACTTCATGCAGAGGTGTATACTACTCCTTTCATCAACCCCCACAGTCTGGCTTTTTTGTTTCTATTAAATGAAGTTGCGAGCTGAGAAAAGCTGCAACGTCTGTTTTTCAAACTAAATATTCTTATGTATTTTAATAATTGTGTTGTTCTTTTGCTCAGTTGTGCCCTTGAGCCTCACTTTTTTCTTTCTGTTCTAAGGAGAACCAGTTTGATTTGGTCTTGTAATAGAGTAGTACACATCGTAGCTTAAAATCTTTACTTGTCTGACAACTCCCACAGGGAACAGCCTTCATTCCTACTACCAGAAAAAAACAGACTGATGGGTTTCAGAAAAAATCTTTTATGGAGGGGCATTTTGAGACTGTAATGGAATCTACAAACGATCCAGACACTTGACTAGCTCCATGTTGACATGCGAAACAAATGCAAACGGAGAACGATGAAGACGATTAAATGCTTTTAAAAACATATTCATGTTAATAACCACTGCATGTATGAAGATGTTTCTGAAAGGTTTGTTGAGAAGACATAGAGTACATACAGACATATATACACACATACGCTAAGATTAGTATGATGAACGATTCCATGAAGCATTCGTCACATCTCTGATCAGTGTAATGTTTCATAAAGGTAAAAACAAGGACATTTCAAACTTTTGAGCAGAAGTGTGCGTATATTATCCGTCCACTGTGCCAGAAGAGAAAAGGTAGAAACATTTACCTGGCACACCTAGAGCAGATGTTGAGTGTAACTTTGGCCTGTGGTTCAGGCTGATAGGAGCTGCGTCCTTGGCTGAACTTACTGCCGGATAGAGCCAGTCCTGTCACACCCTCCATCCGCAGGTCATCCAGGTCCTCTGGGAGCAGAGAGGGAGTAACACAGAGAGACCAACAGGGAAAGGAAAGCAAAGAAAATGGAGTGAAAACAAGAGACAGAAAGGACAGTTATTAATCATACTTTGGTATCTCCCTCCACTAACGATCCCCTGTGATGACAGTCTGCTCAGAGCCAAACGAGCAAGCAAGCGCATCACAGTAAATAGACACTTGGCTTAGCTCTGCTGCTGTGCTGCTTCAAACAGACTCTGTAGGCATGGATCCACAAAAAAGTGCAGAATCATAAAGTTCACATGGATAACACTTTATTATGAGGAATGATTTTAACAAGGTGATGACAGGACTGCATTATTCATGCACAGAAACAGGAAGGGTAACAAGCTGAACTGGACAAAGAACAATATGGAGAAAAAAAAAGAGTGGTAAGATGGAAGGAAAGGGTGATGGAGAGGTGAAAAACTGGGTTTTGTCTGATCTCTTACTGTGTCTATAAGAGCAAACAGTTGCAGAGCACACACACATAGACTCTCTCCCCTCTGACTCTAAAGAAGTCCATATGTACCACTTCTTGCAGCATGTCGTGCTAACAACGACACTAAAGCACAAGCGCACAAACAGAGTGTGCAGGTGTGGAGAGCCTTTTGAATTCTTCTGTTGGACATGTCTCTCTCTTACTAAGATAATAGCTTTATCTGAAAATACAGATGTTCTTTATGAGTGTAAATACCGTCCACATGCTATAGTTCAAACAATTCAAAGTCTGAGAAATGGATGTGATGCAAACCTGGCCTGGTTTCATCAGGTATTCGCATCAAGACGCAGAGCACACTACAAATGTCTTTAATAGACAGAGGACAAACACCACAGAGAAATAAATCACACCAGTAACATAATTTATGAAAAGAAAACAGTGGTGATGTAGAATAGTTACAGACTTGTAACTGTTCATTAATACAACCTAGTATCAAAGGGGAGGGTCTGAATCAGCCAGGCCATTATGGTTTCGAGTGCATCCCCAAGAGATAAAACACACTGCAGTATTTTCCGTGTCACAGTCCTTTCCGTGAGAACGAATAGCGTGCGGGTGTTTTGGCGTCTTCCTCTGTGAAATGTGCTGTTCAAGTTTTTTAAATGTTTAAATCAACATTTTGAACGGTCACCATAACAATATTTCTCTCATTTTTCTCAGACCAGATGAATATCTGAGCTTTGCCAATTGGGGTGAGGGGGCGGGGGTCACCTTCAGGCCAGACAGTATACTCTAGCTTCTCGCTGCCATTGTTTCTGCTCTTATGCATGTAGCACAGTACGTGCCTGACTGTCTGCGTAACTGTGTGTCTAGTTACTTGAAACCAACAGTGATACTTTTCATTTTGGGATTACATTACCTGGCCCCTGGTTTGGGGGGAGAAATAATGGGCCTCACACCTTGAAAGAGGAGAATGCATGACTAATCACCTGGATTAGATTGGATGACACTTGCTCATGAGAACTCTCTCGCTCCATCCATCAACGTGGCACAAAGCCAGAAAATCTCATTTGTCTCTTCTCCCCTTTATGTGAAATCATTGCAACAAGACGGCTAAAAGTCGTCCTTCGGTCGTATTTGTTATCCACCTATCCTGACCTGCTACGTAAAAGAAAGTCAGGACAGATGGCAGTTAATAGATTTTTAGTGTTATGTCACAAACAACTACCGCTAGCTAAATTTTAAAAAGGAATGAAAAGTATTCAGGGCATCACCTTTAACAAAATAATTCCTAGAAATATTCCCACTGTCAACTACATGCCTGATCTGCAAATCTGCAATTCTGCAGCTTTTTATTTCAACTTTAATTGTAGTTATGCACTGGGGTTGCTTTCTGTGACATCCTGCAGTTAGAAAGCCTTGGTATGAAGAATGCCCCTCAAGAAATATTACATGCACGGTTTATTGGCTTTGCAAGTGGTGGAGGAGTAGTTCTAAGGCGCCCAATACAGAGGAACAGTCACACTCCTAAGAGAAAAGATCAAACTTAACCTGACCGTCATTCGCTGTATCATTTTAGTTAGTTAGAGTTAGTCCATAATGCTGTAAAATACATTCCAGAGCAGAGTCATTTGCACATATTTTGCATTAAACTGGTGAACTGGTGGCATTTTAAGCTGTTGAATTTTGACACCATTTCAAATTAAATATTGAAATACTGGCTAAATAACACTAAATACGATTGCCCCCACAATGTATTAGCATGCCACAGCACTACTTCTAAACACTGATACAGCCTCAGTGGCCATAGTTAGTCGTATTAAGAGATGGTTAAAACAGCATTTCTTCAGTATGTAAAAATACATATTTATAACCACAGAAACGCTACTGAAATCAAGTCAAACCAGTAAAATTAGAATTTTAGAAACACACATTTTGAAATTCTGGGGTTATACCATTCTTCTTCTTCTACTTGCTAATTCCTTTAATGTTAACCACAGCAGATCAACTGCCTCCATCTCACCCTATCCCTCGCATCCTCCTCTGTCCCACCAACCCACTGCATGTCCTCCTTCACTACATCCATGAGTTTCCTTTGAGATCTTCCTCTTCTCCTGTCTGGCAGCTCCACATTTAACATCCTTTGTCCATTAGGTCCACTATCCCTCCTATGCACATGTCAGCTTTGACTCTCTAACTGTATAACCAGTAGCCTTTATGAGGTTTTTTTTTTCTCTTTTATTGGTTTGTTTATTCCCACTTGTTTGCCGTCATAAAAAGTAAGTGTTTTTATGGTTTCAGAAATATGTAAAATACATAACCACATTCTCTTAAGAAGCAGAAGTTATGTGTTGGTCGAGGCACAGAATATGTTGAAAATATGTCCCAGCATCAAAGAAACAAAGCGATTGTAAAGTCACCTTGTCAGTAAAAACCTCATCTAAAATCATGTTAAAGGTTTTTACAAAGTTTTTGGGTTTTCTTCCACGTTTGACAATATGTTGCTCAATTCCACACTGCCAGAGAAAAAGTGCTGTTTTAGTGTTTAGTGAAGGACAGATAGGATACACTCCAGTGATACCCTTAAGCGGGGAATATTAAATGTCCCATTCATCATGAAATGCATTGGAGGGGTGGGGACAAAGAGAGCCACCAGCGATTTGAGCAATTTTCTGGTCGTGGGAACTGCTCCGTTTTGGGTCCTCACTCTTTTCCTATTTTCTCTTCATCCATTCACACTTCTATCCGTTCTTTCGGCAACTGACTAACATGGCATGCCGGATTTTCTTTGGGTCATAGCCTGTGGTACAAATCATTAGCTGACACTTGGAAATATTCACTTGTGAGACTGCAGCTTTCATGAAACACCAAAAGAATAACAGGGACCAGTTCTGACCCTGAAAAATGAACATCACCTCGGTACGCACAGCTGCTTGTCACTTCAACTCCCATTTTGTCTTTTCAACTTGTTTCCTTCTGGTCAAGATAACATGACACAGTGAGGAAGAGAAAGACCTCCGCCTGAAGAAAGAGGACTCTATTCTCAGACACTTAGTGGTCACTGAGATAAACAAAGATTTTTGTCCGGAGTGCATCTTACACAAAAAAAAACTAATTAGACTGTGGCTAAATGAAATACAAGAGATGCTGAAACATTCTGAAATGAGTCACCAAACCTGAACTTGACCTGACCTGCCAAAAGCACAGGAAATGAGCATATGCAGACAATATCAAGAACTGCAAATGGAAAGTAAAAAGTTTTTTTTAATTGCATTTATGAGCATGTGCATGCATGAAAGTGAAGCAGCAAAAATTGCTGACCTACTACAAAACTGAATCAGCGTGAAGACCTGCCGCTAACTGCCACGACTGTAGCTGTTCTATGGGTGAGCATTTTTGTTTCCTTATTAGCTCTCAGAAATAAACTGGATGAATGACAAAGATTGCTTTAGAAAACAAACAGTTCTTTCGTGAGTTAAAGTCTTGTCTTGCCAGGAACAGTCTTTCAGGGAGGGTGTAGCCCTTCATCTGTGCAACAGCAGTCTGAACTGCATCCATGTTGGCCCTCACGCTGAATCCAACTTTCCGCTGGAGAGAAGTGACAGATTTCTGTGTTGACACCATCCTATCTCTGAGGAAGGCCTTTGGATGGAGTGCTAAAATGATGAATTCGTATCTCGTGGGATAAGGTTTGGGTGTTAACATTATATATGACTCCTTTTACAAGCTGGGCTTGAGGTCTGAATATGACAGCAGAAACTGTTTATTAGTCAGGAAAATTTGATTTTTGTCATCCCGCATGACAGCAGTTAATAAGGATGGATTTATTGGTTTGTGAAAGGACTTTTGGTGTTGGAACAAGAAAAAATAGCACATAGCTGGAAACCATATATATGGAAACATTTAAAGTTGTCTTTAATGGTAACAGCTGTCCTAACACAAATGAAAAAAAGTGTTACATATGCCACCTGTACTGTAAACACAGAAATTCAAGTGACACTGAATGAATTATCATGATGTGGCTAAAAAATGAAGCCAACCAAAGTGCCAAAACCTGCAGTTCCTCCAATGGCCACATGAGGATGTAAAACTTTTACAGCCAAAATAGAAAATTAACCTTAGTGTCTATAAATTTTTTAATTGTTTACAACACTCATACAATGGGTGACTTTTTAAAAACTCCATCCATCCATCTATATTCTAAAGCAATTACGCAAAAAAGCTGGATCCTTTCCCGGCTGTCTTAGGATGAGAGGTGGGGTACACTCTGGACAGGCTGCCAGTCTATTGTACTCGCTCTCACATTCACATCTACTGCATGATCAATATAGAATTACCATTTAAACTAACACCATACATGTCTTAGGACTGTGGGAGGAAGCTGGATTATGTGGTAGAAGCCCTCACAGGCACACAGCGAACACGCAAACCCCAAACAGAAAGGCGCCAGTAACCCTTTGCTAGGCTTCACCTCTGCTAATTAGAGTCACTGAACAGAGGACTCGCAGCTGTGTTTGTATTGTTGGCACCTTCTGAAGCATTTTTAATGCAATTATCTGAAAAATAATATACTGTACTTGCTGTGCAGTACAGCATGCCCAACATGTTGAAATTATAGTACTTCATTAGACTGTTAATTAGCGCTAATTATCATGTTTCCATGTCTGTGCATCACCCCCCTACAGTCTATGGATGCAGCTTGCTAACATAGCTTGATAGCATTAGCTGATAACTTTGCATTTTAAACCAAAATTAGGTCAACAAGCTTTGGTTGAAATGACAAAATAATAATTACATTTTAAAGTAACACAGTAATGTAACGTGTGTACTAAATTCAGAAAGTACATTACAATTATTTTGTTACTTGCATTACATTAGATTAAGGTTAATTTTTTTCTTCCTGTAGACTTTCATTACTGATTTCAGTTTGTGCGCTGGGAGGAGAAAAATGGTGGAGTGATCTATAGCTTTTGAGGAATGGAGACATTCCACCACAGACAGATATTACTTTTATTTTCATTTATTTTTTACTTTTATTTTTATTGTGCAAAAGTACAAGATCATGATGGTGAAACGACTGCAATATACTGCTAACAAAACTTTGGGTCTTTGCAAGTGTCTGCACAGACAGCAGTCTAACACGAAGCTAGCCAAGGATTTGCTTTGTGTTGTCAGTTTTGTGTTCATACATAAAAACTAAAACATCCCATCTGTGTCTTCATTACAATTAGGGATTTCTATTAGTGTGTGGACCTGTAAGTTTATATTGTTAACTGGTAATTATGCGACAATGTGTTTCAGTTCATTTTATGGAGTAACGCAAAAGTAACATAACAACTTGTGTAACAATTTACTCAACTGGTGACATCACAGTGGTTATGTCCATCTTTTACATACAGTCTATGATTATTACACATCACATAAGCTATACTTCTTTAACTTCATGCACACGCTGAAGATCAAAAGAATAGTACATTAGGTGTGTACAAATGTTATTTTCTTGTGTATAGTAAAAGACATGCATACTCTCCACGTTCACAGCAGAGCCCAGCACGTACCCCGCACAATAACACTATGATAAGTTTACAATGTGCCTCCTGTGAGACTAGTTTACCCAAAGACCAGGACAGCCTCATGGGTCTCAGTCTAGACACAACAAACGTCTGTCCACACTCGCCTGTTTGTCAGCCCTGTCACATTTTCACTCCCCAGGCACCAGGGCAGCCATGCGTGCCGCCGCCCCCCCCCTCGTCTAACGATGACACGGAAGATAAATAAAATGGATCTACACTGGGGGTGAGTATGGTGGGAGAGGAACAGAAACTATTCAAGCGATGCAATCCCAACAAAAGGCCCAAGCGCTCAGGAATTCCGTGCTGCAATCACTCACTTGCGCTACAGTAGGGAAGGAAAGGAGACGAGCAAAGCATGCAGATAAAGAGCTTGTCTATCTCTAAGTTTCCATGTAATTTCATGTTGTTTGGATAGCGACGGACTGGCTGTCTCTTTCCTACTCTTCATAGGCTGAAAAAAGAGCTGAAGTCACAATTAGCACACTAGCTTCACAAATAACATAATATACACCTTCTCGGATGATGCGCTGACAGATGTAATGGGTGGAATCATCTCAACCTCACACATGGAGGGAAGGGACACACACACACACACACACAATCCATCTCCCACATAGAATCCATGGCGTTTCATCAAGCGCTGTGAATTATTAGGTCTCATCGATGTGAAATAATTGAATTTTCCATTCTTTCATGAGCAGTGGTGACAGGTAACCACAAAACACTGGGCTCTAATTAATAGTCTCTATGTGACACATGCCTCGGTCCTTACGGTGTACAGTCGAAAAGCTGCACTTACTCACAGACGGGGACCCACATGTGTGAGCAACATACTCAGACATAGATAAAAAGGCGCATGGCAACACATACAGTGACACTTGCAGACCCCACACTTTTGCTGGCCTCACACACACAGCCAGCATTTGTGTTTCATTAAACCTCAAGCACCATGCCTCTACTCGGTGGTTAGTCGTCACGCAGACATCTTTGATGCGATTCGCGACAGAGACACATTTGTTTGGCTTTGTAATAAAAACAATATTCCATCTTACATTTTATAATTATGTCTCAGCTTTCAATGGCACCCTCTCCCCCACGACCCTCTCCTCCCCTGGCCTAAAAATACGCCTGTTAGGCTCAAAGCCCTCGCAGCTCAGAGCGCAGCAGTAAAAACCCTGATCAGAATCAGATGGGGGACACACATGAGCGGGGTAACATCACAGTTCAGAGAGGCCTGTGGAAAGTCTTATCACAGACCTGGTGCAAACCTCCTTTTAACTCGCTTTCTAACAGCCAATATCGCTGAGCTTAGGACGTCGGCGTAGACACGGCCAAGCTTGATGTATTGATGGATTACAATCCCAGTCATTATACTGGGATAAAGACTCTTTATTGGTGTTTTATTACGCATATTTCAAAATTAACAGGAATTGATCTTCAAGAAAGCATTTCACATGTACTACATAATAAAAATACATGGAAACATCTGTCTGCCAGGAGCAAGGTTGCCATCTACAGCTCAAAACAACGACGTTAATCACTCAAAGAGAAGTGTGCCTAGGCAAGAAGCAAATGGGAGAAATTATTGAGAAACAGCTATTAAAATTTTAAAGATGAGTGATGGAATAATGTGGTAGGTAGCACCATACAAGCAATACATTCATTTGAGCTCAAAGCACCTTTTGGAGACCACTGTTTCCCTGCTTGTTTGTGATAACTCCATAGATACAGCAACATAGTTTTAAATAACTTCACCAAGAAATGCACAGAGACAGTTGTATTCAGTCATTAAAATATTAACACTCTAATAATTACTGCACAGTGTCATCAAGTCTATAACTCTATCAGGTAAATTTCTACTCAGTCTTAATCTCGAAGCATGCACGAGCCAGAAAACACTGGCGTCTTTAGCCGATTGCCTGTACTAACACAATGGATCTATTCACACAACTGCTTTATCTGCCAGTCTAGATAACAGCGCTTTCTACAGATTACATACTTGCGCACCTATCTATCATCTTTTGGCCCTGTCTAGCAACAGTAGTCACAATACAGCATCACTGTATCAATTCAGCTCGTTTCCATTCAAATAATCTGCTCAGTTCATCTAAGGCGCTTATGCACACGGGAGGTACGTACGCTGGCTGTTATTAGGCCATGCTCTGCGTAATGACTACCTCTAGATTTATGGTATAATCGCACCAGTCTACTTGCCTATTGGTAATTGCTTCCAGTAATACCACCATAATACCGCAGCAATTTGCCCCTCGATTAACGTATCCATCTGCACTGTGGAGACTTTTACAGGCATCAAATTGGGCGCAGTTACGCTTTTAATGGGGACATTCTTTTCGCCATCAGGCCAACAAAACCTTCAGAGGTGAGCCCAGTCCTTTCAAGCTTCAAGGGAAAGATTTACTGTTTAAGGCGCTTACGCTACTGACATATATGATCTCATTTACCTCCTCCTCTCAAAGCACCGCGATGATACAGCTTTGTTTTTGTTGGTTTACACCGTGTCCAGGGCAACTGTTGTGTCTTTATTTGTTTGGGCAAAGATGAGGGAAGCAATGGTATCATGCCCCGGCTATACCTCCTCCTCTTTCTCTGTGCTTCCTCTTTGTTCTTATATCTACTGTTTGTTTACTCATCTCTCTTGTTCTCCTTCAGTTTGTGAGTTTTATGCACGACACCTTCGTCCCTGACTATTCGCCAGTGATTGTGTATGACTGTTTTTATAAGTTCATCCCCACCCTGTGTATCTGTTCCAGTTCACGAGTCATTTTCTACAAGAGCATTGTGCCTGTTAGGCTCGCTCTCCGTCTGCCATCAGTCCTCTGTCTGCCCACCTGACAGCTCAGTTTTCCCCCCAGGGCTGCACGCTCCATCTTCAAAGATCCATCCACTCCAATTACCTGACTATTCACAACAAGCTACTTTTAATCATTGCCAACTTCAGTGTGTGCGTCTTGCCTCTTGGGGTCCAGAAATTTTCAATCAACATAACAAATGGCGGTGATTAAAGTGTGTCTGCATGTGGCATGCATTGCAGGAGGTCTTTCCTGATCCTATCAGGAAACTGGAAATCTTAACTGACCTCAGAGCCGCAGTCAACACAGCAGTCCTTCTAGTACAGCAACTTGTATTAACATAGGTAGGATGATATTAACGGTGATCTTTACAACCCTAGAAAGTAACTAAAAGTATTGTACTTATACAAAGAAATGCGTTCCAAAGACTTTTTTTTAATTCACACCAATATTAATTTTGCATACATACAATGAGCTTATAAAACAAACTTACACTACCAGCATAAATTAATAAATTAAAAAACTGGTTTCTTTTTTCTAGGATAAAACAGCACACAAAAAACTGTTGCCCTGGTCATGCTAGCAGCTATACATTCACTGGCCATTTTACTATGTACCCCTGTTCACCTTCTTTTTGACACAAAAATGTAATCAATATATACTCAATACATTCAGGCATATAGACAAGGTCAAGGCAACCTGCTGAAGTTCAAACTCAGGATCAGAATGAGGGCGAAAGGTGATTTAAGTGACGCTGAATGCTGCTTTAAGCTTTAAACCAGTGTACGCAGAAGACCATCTCTTAAAGGACAACACGTCAAACCTTGAAGCAAATGGGCTACAGCAGCAAAAGCTCACACCGGGTGCAACTCCTACAACTCACAAGGCTCACCAAAATTGGACAACAGAAGAGTGGAAAAATGTCGCCTAGCTTGATGAGAATTCTGCTGCAACATTCAGAATTTGGTGTAAACAACATGAAAGCATGGATCCATCTCACTGGTCGATGGTTCAGGCTAGTGGTTGTGGTGTAATGATGCTGGGGATATTTTGGCACACACTTGACTCATTAGTGACAGTGCATCATTTAAACACCACAGACTAACTGCTTATTTCAGCAGGATAAGACACCATGTCAATGAGTTCACTGTACTCAAATCGCCTCCATGGTCACCAGATCCTGTCAGATCCAGTCACCTTTGGGATGTAGTGAAATGGGAAAGTCACATCCTGTATGTGTAGCCAACAAATCTGCAACAACTGTGATGCTATCATGTAAATATGAACCAAAATATTTCCAGCACCTTGTTGAATCTGTACATGTTTCAACTAACTGGTATCAGCCCTTAAATTTCAGGAAGAAAGTCGAGATAGTGAAAAACATTGCTGACTTTTCCACACCTATTTTATTTTCTACAAAACACTGAGCTATTGTACTGCAGGCAGCACTTCATGAAAGGAAGCTGTAACACCAACAAAAGAGCCACACACAGCTATTGTATCTCATCCACCAGTCTGCGTTTAAGTCCATGTGTATCAAAGATCAGACAGAGCTTTATCATGCGCTCATCTTGTCAGCGTCAAATCTTCAGTGTCGCTGTGACTCGGCGAGTGCAGGTAAAGCTACTCTTCTCCTCTCCCGTTTCAGGATTCACGCCAGAGCGGGTTCACATACTGAAAGGGTCTTCTGACTCGTGAAGGAGGGGGTCTGATGATATGTCATATATTAGTTTTTTTTACACTGGAGGCTCAGTTACACACTTCCATTGTTGCAGAGGGTAAGTGTGTGAACTGCATTCTGGCCCGAACAGCCTTACAGTGTTCCATTTTTTAAGTATAAAGTATTTTAGACTTTATGTTGCTGCAAAGTTAAATACACAATATGTCCTATTGAAAATGTTTTTTTCCCCTTTTTAAAAAAAATAAAATTAGTTTTTCATCGCCTGAGTGCATGTAAATCAAACATATTCTTTGCACATATTAATAAAAGCAGAATTTGAGAATTCAATCAGCATGCCCCCTGAAATGGAATATTTCCACCACGGATGACAATAACAGTAACCTTACAGTGGGGAACTGGCTAACGCGTCTCATTAACTTACCATAAAATAACATTGCGAGGCCAAAAAACAGGGTGTTTCTCCCCACACACTGAACTCAGCTTGTTTCTTGCTTGGGTTCAGTATATTGCTGCGGTTCCACCGCCTAGCAAAAGCTAGAATTTTGACATTTTCCATGGTTACACAAGAACATGTGAGTCATATTCATTTTAAATATGGTTTGGACTGTGGTGAATATTAAGCGCAGAACTAATGAAAACAACTGGGAAAACACAGTGCCATCCCTGAGAACTACCAGAGAATCAATAAGACTGCAACCTCTAAGCTGATTTTATTTTCTTCTTTTGGAACAATGTGAACAAAACAAATCAAACTCGAGTCATGCCTATTTGGTTTTTTATAATTGTACTACATTGGGAAAACCTTGGCTAGCAGTACTGTAAACCATTCCAAGGCGATCCTATTATTTTCTCATAAGCTCCTTATCCAGGTACTAGGAAAAAAAGTAAACAAGAAAAACATCCAGTTTGCAAAAACCTCTTTCCCACTATTAAAATGTAGAGAAGTTGCTAACTGTTGTATCCTCTAAGTCCATTTTTATTACACTCTCGCAGAAGTTGTACTTGTTCCACAGTAGGACAAAGCAGTGCTCCTTTCCTGTCTCCCAGTGGAAAATTTGCAGTATGTTTTACATTTTCATTGTTCCCCGAACCTCCCTCTCTTCACCCCCCAGTAGTTTTGGCACATCCTAAACACGATTGCTCTCAGCAGCATCACAAGTGTTTATTTCTCATCAATATATTTGCTTTCATTTGTGTGCAGAAACTACAGAAATGGCAAGTTAGCAGGCGAGATGAACAAAGGCCGATCTCCCTGACAACATGGTGAAGCCTTCGATATGCATTTGGACCTAACATAGGATGTGTCAGCATTACATGGTAAATAAAGGTAATATGCACAAAAAGTACAAAATGCCTAAGGTATTAAAGTCTATATACAATTTTCTATCAGGTTACCTAAATTCAAATCATTGCACTCATCTGGGACAATGTTCTTAATAAACTTTAGACACAGCAGCTGTAATTCAAGGATTTAGCCACTAGAGGTCAGACTGACCTAATACTTAAACACATAGCCCCCAACAATTTCTGTTCCTGTAGCAGTTGCGTTGCTGCATGTGAGAGGCCTTTAACATTGCACACCATGTTTAGCTTATTGTTTGGTGAAGCAGAATCAAAAGAAATGAGAAGATAATGTTGCATGTTTTTAAAAATGAACAAAAACAAAGGTATTTTATGTAATAACCCATTACTGTACAAGGTTAAGCTACAGCAGCTTTTGCTGTGTCATCAAATTTGAGAGAGCACTTAATTCCAGCGATTCTATTTATCTGACAGCAAGCACCTCTCAGTTGTAAAGTCCTTGAACATGTTTCCAAATCCCTATCAGCTTGTGGAGCAGCTCTGAACAGATGACCACATGTTTTAGCCTTGTGGACAGCGGCAGGGAAAAAAGATGAATATCTCCTTTAGGGATCAATATACTATCACAAGCTCACCAGCCCCGCCAAGGATCATCAGTCATCTTGGCATGCATTTGGTCATAGCTACAGAGTTTTTGCCAAGACCTTCTTTCTAGATGAAGCCCAAAAATCCTCACGGGGGTCCTTCTTTTCACAAAGTCCACCAAGGCACCACATGATACGCGTTAGCATCACCTTTAATCAACTTTACAGTAGCGAGGCAGTCAACTCAGAGGCGGCAGTCTCTGGAGAACTACGTGACCAGGCCTTGAAAGAGGATCAGAAATGCATTAGTTTCTTTGAATTACTGCCATAGGCCAAAGTGTAAAAGCCACAAGGGGAATACGCCTGGGTTTCAGAGCTACGATCAAGGAGGGTCATCACAGACCACCAGCATCCTGCTTTCTGGTTATATTTATTACTACTCTCCTGGGTCAAGTCTGTTGAACCCTGCCTTCTAAAAATGGTGTTCCCAAACCAAACTGCATTCATAATTACTTTGCAAGAAGACCCATTTTCTCTAGCACAAGACTGTCATCCACCAGATCAGCTACCATGTGAGGTCATTTTTCTTTGTGATTTTCTTTTCCCTGTGCTCCAGATGTAGCTCAGAAGCAAGAATGTGTTGCTCCCCTGCAACTCGGGGGGTCGGTTGTCTGATTCCCAACTCCCATAGAGTAACCTTGCACTGTAAATTTGTGAATGATAGGTTAAAAACACTTACGCTTAGAATAAAAAAAAACATACGTATGTGAATGGGTGAATGAGCTCTGTAGTAGAAAGTACCTTGAATGCTCAAATAGGGCAAAAAAGTGTTATATCCGAACCAGTCCGTCACATTTGGGCACAAAATTAATGTGCTTAATTCAAAATTAGGCACCTTAATTTTGTTCTTTTGTTATGCACCTTTGAAGCTTCTACTCAAATATGATGAGTCCTGCCTCATTTAATATAGGAGCTATTGCCTGAAAACACTCTTAAAACATATAAAGTTTCAATATAATTTTGTTACATAATTACACTGTACAATCTATGAGAAATTTACTTGGTTGGTATCGTTCAGTTTATATCGAGCATATTTTCCTTGATTAATTATTTGACCAGACAAACCTTTGATTTTTTTATATTTCAGTTGCATTTTAGTAAAAAATTATTATGTCGTCTTTATGAGGGCAAAGAAGGTGTTTTTGAGTGAAGGACAGATACCACAAATGACAAATATTTTAATTCTAAATATCTAATAAACATCAAAAGCAAACGGAATTAAAACTTTATTGACAACGTTGTTCAGCTGATTGGAAATCAAAAGAAAAGAAAAACATTGTGTTTAAATAATATTTTCTAAAGATTTCTTTCATATATTAGAAGACTCACAAAAGCCAATTCAAGCCCAGGACCCTCATGCTGTGAGGAGACAGCGTCACGGTGCCGTGACGAAACATTACATTAAAAGAGCAATTAATTTGATAAAATGCCCAGCTTTGAAACCGAACACCTAAAATGTCGCAGCTTCAGTCTGTGCAACCGCGCGGGAATTGCTGACACGCAGTGAAAAAGAAATGTGACCCTCTGAATGACCCTGATGAACAGATCCTGCTAACAAGCAGAAGTGTCTCACTGCTGTGACAGTAGAATGGAGAGCACAGACTTGTGCAGATGTGTGTGTCACCAAAGAGCAACAGCTCTAAGGAGACCGAAGAGAGACTGAAGCACTATTACTAGAAACCATGTTAGTCACAAGGAAATAAAAAGACTGCACTACAGGTTGCTGTTCCTCAAAGAAGTACTGCTTGACAATCATTTGTTAGCTATGAAATTTTTTTGTAGCATTAGCTGTAACACAAAACCGTCGCAATTCAGATTTGAGTGACATAAACGCTGTACCTGATGCTTTAAATCTACAAGTGTGAGCATAAGGTACTTTACTCAAGAGAATCACCCTGTAGATAAACATTACTACAACGCAGAGACAAACTGCGAGGAGAAAGTGACAGACAGTAGCAGAGGGAATGCTTCACCACAAAAAATATTCAGACAACACATTCAGTGTAGAAAGAGGCATTACATCCTGCATCTGCACGTACAGAATGACAAACTCTCAGAGCCTCCGCTGAATTAAACTTTACATCAGATGTTCTTTCCACTGACACTCATCCATCTCAAGTCATGGTGGCAGAACTGGCGTGAAGGAACGTAAACACACACATGCACTCCTGACACAGGCGAAGTAAATCAAATGAGCCACTGCGCAATTCTTGTTAGAGTGAACAACAAGACTCGCTAGCTGAAAACATCTGGCATTCCAGTGCAAACAGGAAGAGCAGATTCCTTTAACAGCTACTAAAGTGCTCTTTAATGCAAATCAAACCAAATTCCACTGCATACACAACGCATGCCTCTGCAGGTGTGCGTATATACAATGCTTTCCTTCAGTTCAAGTCAGCCCCGATACACGTTGAAGAAAATTTACATTTTTACATCTTTAGTTAACTTTAGGGCAACAGAATCTCTGCAACCATAGACGGTGCCGTAGACAAAGGGTAAAGTGGGGACATGCTGAAGGGATTCTTTTAGAGTATACAGCACTATTTTTTAAATACTGGAGTAAAGGGCTTTTTAAAATGTAAAACTGTTTCCTATTTTTTTTTATTTAGTTGATTAAATCACATGCCATAACGGTGTAGGTTGAAGGTCAAAGGCTCCAAGGTAAATCTGGCAGGCAACATAGAAAAGCTATAGAGGGTCTCTGGGAGAAAGCTGCACCTCAGTCAGTAAAGCAAAAAGCAAAGTGTAAATTGTGAGGAGTTGTGCCAGCGCTACAAAGAATTTTACATTTTAAATTTTAAAAAAGGAGAAAAAAATCCAGTGAACAGCTGTTCTCTGGGTCTTGTTGATGCCCGATTTAAGAGGGGAATAGCCAGACCGCTTTGAGCTGACTGGAAGGCAACAGTAACTCAAATAACCATAACTTGGTTTCAACAAAGGCATGTGGAAGAGCATCTCTGAATGCACAAAACATGAAACCATGAACCAGATGGGCTACAACTAAACCAAGACCACACTAGGTGCCACTTCGGTCAACTAAAAACAGGAAATTGAGGTTACAGTTCACACAAACCCGCTAAACTGGAAATAGAAGATTGGAAAACCATTGCCTGGTTGATGAGAATCAATTTCTGCTGCAACATTTAGATGGCAGGGTCAGAATCTGCTGTAAAGCAAGAGGAAAGCATGGATCCATCCTGCTTTGGATGAACAGTTCAGGCTGCTGCTTGTGGTTTAATGATATGGGGGATATTTTCTTGGCACACTTTGGGCCCCTTAGTACCAGCTGAGCATTGTTTAAATGCCAGAGTCCACCTGAGTATTGTTACAGACCATGTCCAACTCTTTTTTTTTTTAATGGCTCAACTTAGATTCTTGAATATCTCATTGAGTTCAGTGTACTCAAAAGGCCTCCACACTCACCAGATCTCAGTCCAATGGAGCACTTTTGGGATGTGGTGGAACAGGTCATTCACATTATGGATGTTCAGGCATTTATTATTTTTCATTCACCAAATACGAATTCAAAGTAACACACACTGTAGCTCTAAGCTGCCTTGATATTGTGCAACCAAACTGTGTGTGCTTGGGAAGGGCATATGCAGTGCATGCTCTTTGCATGAGTAGGTAGGTGGCCTGTGGGAAATTTGTGTACAGGGCTCATGGCCATGATAATCCATCCATGTTTGCCATTAAGCACTTTCCCACTTTTAGCAACATTTTTTCCCCACAACTCATAGAAAATGTGTCAGAACACAGTGAATTTGACTGTATGCTTGTGGCCAAAGAAAGCAGCTGCAGTAATAGTAGTGCTGTAAAAGAACCAATTTCCCTTTTTTCCCACCTAAAAAAAGCAGGAGGCAGAACATCAACTGAGCATGCTATAAGACTTCAAAGTAAAGGTTTTTTTTAGTTGTGCTATAAGGTGTTTCTTCCAGTTGTGCATTTGCATCTCCCTACAAAAATACACAATATGCATGCTTTTTATTCCAAATATCCTAAAATTATACAGTGAAAAATGTGTAGTTTCAGCTGCAGACTTCATTTTAGTGTTATCAGAAATCGCAGTTCAGAGGTTTGCCAAATGCATCACATAAAAACACTCATACATACAGACTCATAATCAGCACTAGGATCAATGGTAGTTTTACACTGGAAAAACTAATGGACTGCATCTGCCTTGGAAAACCATTCACTCTGCTCCATTACACAACAAATTTTACACAGATTTGTAACTTGCGACTTTGTATGTAAGTCATATCGGGGTGTGAGATTACCCAGAAGCTCCATGGCATCATCCTCGTCCTCGATCTCCTCTTCCAAAACAGAGGGGGTGGGGCTGTGGACTGAATCAAAGGAGTCCTGGGACAACATGGCAGCCAGAAGCTTCTTATGATGCTGCTGCTGCTCCTTTAGCCCTTTGCTCTTTGCTTCCATCTTCAGGCTAAAGGTGAAATAAAAAAGACAGCTCAAGTCTTAAGCAAGAAAAATAGTATAAAGTAACACTTTTCAACCCTCATACAAACTGAATCACTATATAATACTTATTAGCAAGTAATTACATTGTCGCTCACACATTTTAAAGTTGAATAGGTCATGAATCTGAAGCTATTATCTTCTGCAATGAGTTTCTGGAGAAAAATAACATGTTTTATAATAACAGTGTTCCAACAGTAATTACATACTCTCATCCTAATCTGTTAGAGTTGTATCTAAGCAGACTCGAGCTTCCTAGCAAGAACCAAATAATGCATCTGTCCCAGTACTATGCACAGGTGTGACTATATTTAAAAAGGTGTTTCACCAATCATTGCACTTGGTAGTCATACCGTGGCTGGTACAGACAAAACAGAGTACAGTTATATGAAGTGTCACACAGGTGCAGTGCACCTTGCTATAACTGGGTAGCAGGAAGAAGATAAGACAAGATAATTGCTCTGAGGTGAGCAACAGAGCAAAAGTTCCAACACTACCCACAAACCATTAGGCGTTTAGAGGATGTCAGGTTGGAAAGGGAATCTAAGCTCAGGATTTATAAGCATGTAGGTGTTGAAAGCACCCCCTGCAGTTTTTACCCAACGGGGGAGCCAGTGACCAAATCCAAATGAGTTACTTACTGCTTGAATCTTTTAAATATTCAAGAATGGGAAAGATATACAGACTTACATACTCTATTTAATTTCTTTTTTTTTTTTTTTTTTTTTTAAAAAGGTTTTTAAATT
>VUQG01005052.1:80817-96937 GCA_015106755.1 Etia nguti | reverse complement strand
AAGGATCGTTAAATATTTATAAAATCTGAATACTCCTTTTCTAATATTATTTCTTCTTATATCATAGCCAATAGTAGTACTGCTTTCTTCCAGCACGTCTGGCTTCTGTTTACATTTCATCATTGTCTTCAGCCTCCACTATTTGTTTTATCATAAAGGCTTATGCTAACATTTCCCACATGGTAATTTATAAACATTACGTGCTGATTGCCACTAATGTATCCATGGAAAATCACGATTAACCCATCCATACGTCAACATTTGTGGAAAGAGGATCACAGTTCTGAGACTGTATTCAATTAAAATAATAACTGGATGAAAAAAAAAAGAATGCTTTTCCTCATATTTCTGTTCCCACACGCAACAGTGTCTTCATTTTCCTTTACAGTTAAGAGATACACATACCATAATGAAGGCTGGCTTCCTCTTCCCTCTATATTGGCGAAATTAATTTTTCATATCCCAGTGGCCGAGGGCGTGGATTACAGGGGTGGAAGAGTATTAATTTGATGCTAATCTCGGTTTAATGACTTCTATTTACAGCTAATGTGAAAGGGTCAAAAGATGACTGATATTTCTTCATACCCTCTGTGTGGTATTTATGCTAATAGTATCTGCTAATACGAGTATTGTGGTTGGTATGGGGTATTTTTTACAGCTTTTGTCTTTGGGTAAAGAAAAAAGGGAAAAAAAAAGTTGGAACATTTAGCTGTGATTGCATCAGTCAGGTTTTACCTGAGGCTAAACTTTCCAACATTGCGGCGAGAATCTAAGATGAGAACAGCAAACAAAGCAGGAAAGTAATAATTGTGAAAAATAGAAGTAAACAAAAAAAGAGAGAGGCTGCTCGGCTACCTTGTGTGGAGACAGTGTTATTACTTTTATGTGTTGTATAATGGGCCCACATCTAATATGAAAATCTCAGGCCCACTGTGCCTCCCCGTAGCTGTACCAGAGTCAGCAATTCTTTTCACCACAGGAGCCAAAACATTAAACACAATAAATATGACAAAAACGCAGCTCTACGGCATTCTCTTTTCCTGTCTGAGTGACCAATAAATGATCAGAACCCACAGAAGCTAATGTCTTTATATTTTTGTTAACAGGAAAAAAACCCGTGTTCCTGCTATACGTTAAATGTGGAAGCCTCGTTCCACTGGAGAGTGAAAAAAACAACTCCTTGAATAAACTTTGGCCACAGTTCATTCTTGATTTCCCAAGTGCATTTTGCACTTATCCCTCTGGAAACTGCAGCCCATCATACAGAGACTGGACACCCCCTGTCACTTTCTCTTATGGTCATAAATGACAGGTGGGCTGGAATGAGGGACAGAAGCAATAAGTTTGAAAGTGAAAGCAAGTAAACTTGCAAAAGTCAGAGGAGGAAGATGGACTGCCTAGACAAAAAAAAGCCAAATACATGAGGAAGAAATAAAAACATATGTGCTTTCAAATTGCAGCTAGAAGTTTTAATTTATTTTTTTGGCAGAGCTGAATGTGGGTGAGTTGAAGATGTTAAGATTTTCATTGGGAGTCTCTCAGATGGACAGGATTAGAAATGAGTATATCAGAGGGACAGCTCTTTGGGAGGTTGAGCAGACAACGTTTGAGAGGTCAGAGAGCGGTGAGCATGGAAAAAGAAGACCACAGAGGAGGTTCATGGATGTAGTGATGGGGGACATGCAGAGGGTTGGTGTGACAGAAGAGCATGCTGGGTGAGATGAAGTCATACGAAGCGCTGAGTCGGGCCCCTAAATGAATCAGCCAAAAGAAGAAGAAGAATCTGAACGCGTATGAGCACCATGAAGGGACACCCCATTAAAGCTCATAAGGGATTTTAAGCGAGGGCACTGCTGGTCTTTGCCAGTTTTCCATTAGATCAGTGGTCATTTTTAGCTTCTCTAATTATAAACCTAACCGGTGGATTTAAAAATCTCTAGCCATGACATTTTATGTCATATAGTATTATGACTTTTAATAGAAACGTGACACTAGGCTGGGTCAGAAAACAGCTTGGAGTAATTGAAAGTGATGTGGATCCCCAAACAGAATGTGATAAGGGAGCAAGTTCCCAGTAAATGCAATTAAGAGTTGATATAAATGATCTATGTGATGAGCCAGGTACTCCTGTAGTTAATGAGAGAAGAGGCTGTCATTATATTGGGACACAACACCATCCCAAACAAACAGCGGCTCACGTTTCTCACAGTCTTAATAGGTAAATACAAAACATCTCATTTAACACACACACACACACACACACACACACACACACACACACACACACACACAGAGCAGAGCTCATCAGTGAGCCCACACACACATCCCTATCTCCCAGCTCAGGGTTTAAACTAAGTGATTTCTCCCTATAATCCACCCATATAGTAACCTAATGAGATTAACACTGTGTGTATGTCAGCTGAGGCCTGAACATGATTTATGGTTTTATATCCATTCCTCCTTTAATTTGTCATATCAGAAGCACATGCATGCACTTGTGTGTGCGCACTAACACACATGCGCAGCCCTTGTCTTGTCCATGTGGGGGGGGTAACTCGTTGGCATAATGCATTCCCAGAAGCAGAATATTTGTCCCCACAGTGACACATCTCTCCATGGCTTTCACACAGCAGCACAAGTTTGTCACACTCCTCATAGGTAAACACATAACATCTCATTTACACAAACACATATATCTGGTTCTGTTGGGACCATAATTTGTGTCCCCTTAGTGACAAAAGTCCTTACGGATGAGTGGGCAGTTAGGTAAAGGTCCCCACCAGATACAAAAACATATGCATGAACACACACACACACACACACACACACACACACAGGGCAATAGCCTCATCTAACAACCAAGTCCACTTCATTTGGAACCTAAAGAGTTTTTTAAAAGATGACAAATGATTTGACAATGCAATGCACAACGTAGTTATACTGTCAAAAAGGGGCCATTTTTAAAATAACAAGCAGAAAATTTCTTGGCCTTGAGGACACAGAAATGAGGTTAGCTTTAATTTGAAATTGGGTTGAAGCAGTATCATGGCAAGCATGTTTGATCGCGCCTTTGAAATGGGATTATCAAACCCATTCAGATGGGCATTCCTCAGGCAGCCAGAGTTAGAAGTCTACCTCCTCATTTTTAAAGAGCCAACAAGAGCTTTGCGAAGTTTCTGAAGTTTTAAACTTTTTGCATTAAGTGATTCAGACGCACACACTTGCACGCACACATACACTCATGTAGATGACGTCACAAATACACTATATTCCCGATCACTAACCTCCCAGCAGGGCTGCTGTCTCCACTCCAACATACTTCGGTTTTAGACCGAGGGACGGGAGGGTGCAGCATTTCCGCAGCCAGCGGGTCTGCGTCATCTTCGTCCCGACCAACCCACTCCCCCACCACCCGAGGGCGCAGAACTGCGTTATATCCCACCAAGTTCTAAAACAGAAATGCATATTAAAACAGCAGGAAAGAGCAGACAGAAAGGGAAAGATTAAAATGAAAAAAAGCAGAGGTGGTGGTGAGAGGAGTCAGAAACTTAACACTGTGTACTTTTAATTCAAAAAGAAACCCTTCATTATTAAATAATAATGGAGTTCTTTAAAATAATAAAGTTCAGAAAAAGAGCAGAGTGCTGTCTGATATCTGCCTCACAAGCCACCCCTGTACACATTTGCACGATTCTGTGTGCAAAATGCAAAAATATTTATCCTCATCTTTCACAAAATCCAGAATGAATTCTGTTGTCTCTGCACGATCTCAGCAGGTATTTAGTATTCATTCCCTGTTCTGTTCCACAGAAAAGAGGGAAAATCTCTGGACTATAAGCCAAGGATGTTGGACATGGTGCGCTGAGCAAAAAGTAAAGTCCCTGTCAAAACATATGCTGTATTTCTCATCCAGAGCCAACATTTCCAAAATCGATCTGTGCATCTCCAACCTGAGCAGCAGCTGCACTATTATGCTGGGAGGGAATTTGGGCCAGGCGAGGACAAAGGCAGAGCGCAGACAAAGCTTTGCGAGTAAGATCCACAACGAAGCGGCAAGGGAGAGAGAGATGGAGGACATGCTTTACTGAAGTATCACTGAAGATCAATATCAATCCCATGAGATAGCAGTTCATCATCAGAAAAAGATGATGCCTGTGCTGCTCTGTTGAGCAAGTGAAAGTTAAGAAATCTGGCTCTTTTATTTGATGTAGCATGAGTAATTCAGCAGGGTGATGAGAGGAAGCTCTAACTAGTGTCAATACAGGAGTGTTCTATTTTCCCGGCTAGTTAATATCTACCTGGTCAAGCTCATCAGAGATGGCGATGCCTAAGGAAAGAAGAAAATGGTTTAAAGCACAGAAGCATCTAATACGGTTTAAAATCCCAGCTTAGGCTGCTTCTAAGCTTAGTGTGAGCCTGTAAGATAAGCTGCTCTATCCGGTTTCTTCTCGGGATTAACAGTGACATTTACAGAAAGGTCTAGACTTTAGTTCTATATGTTAAGATGTATTAAGCGCTGCTGAGTATGATGTGAGCATGCATTCTGCTGAGTTGCAGCCACTCACTGCGCGACAGGCTCTCCAGGGCCTTGCCGAGCTTCTTGCTCTCCTGCAAAATGTGGTTGAGCTCATCAAAGTCCCTGCTCTCCCTCCAGTCCCAGGGCGGGTACTCGATTGACCGAGGCACTGGACATCACAGAAACAAACATACAATTTACGTCAGGGCTTCCGAAAGCATCGCAGATCCACTTTGTATGAGTATTATGAAATGGATGAGAACTGACCCTATGAAATGTCCAAATAACCATATTACAAACTGCAACCCCCGCCTGCTTGACTTTCTATTTGCCCAAACACGACTTTGTGAATTACTGCAGGATGAAGTGAAATGGAAACTTTGGCAGAAAAGTCACAGTGTGGCTTCCAGAGGCAGAGAGCTGACTGGACTGATGCCAGGGGACAGTGTCTGTCAGTCTCTTTGATTAACAAAATAACTCAAACAGGAGCAGGAAATGACCCACATATGTTACTGATGTCCTGCTCGCGTCCCCTAGCAGCGCTCCAAAGCTTTTGGCGGTCTCACTCAGACATGCAAGGAGCAATATTGTTTTATAGAGGACGGATTACTCGTTCATCCATATCAAACGTTCTTATGCTCAAACACAGCTGGACTGAAAATCCACATCAAGTAACAGTAGGTTATGAAGACGTGCCAAAAATGTGCCGGTTATCTACCGGCCACTCTTCAGTCTCTGGAAACACACTGAAAAATATAGAGAGGAATTTGGATTAAACTTCATGCATGTTTGAATGAAACTTATATGTCCTGACAGGTGCAGAAAGTGAGTGGTCTGTTTCCACACAAATAAACTCGAGGGCGAATATTTGTCAGCGCCGCAGCTCCAATCTGCCTTCCCCTACACTTGTTCGCTCTGACTAAGCTGCTTGGCATTCTAACAACTGTAAACACACAGCAAATTCCTCTGCCAAATACAGACAGGAGGGGGGAAAAAAAATCATTACTTCCGGCAACGAATGTCATTCCCTTCTATGCGTGGCTCTGTGTGATGTGCTGCCCCAGCAAAGGGCTACGCTGTATCTTAATAGCTTAGATTAGGGGTTAAGAATTCAATTCTCTCTGGATCTGCCCATTAAACTATCAGTCAAGCAGAAGTGAGGCCAAACCCTTCGCCCAACCGTGCACAGAAAAAGAGGGATTCATTTTGATCAGCGTGTGAGTGGACCTTTAGTATGTTTTTGACAGCTGTTGTGCCGGCTTCCTGCATACAAACTGTGCAATAATGATGAGAGACAGTTCTTTTGATTTCAATTTTTCATAAGCTGTGCATGCCAAAACACCTATGCATGTATTTTTAATGTGATTTGACGTTAAATCTAGCTTTGAAAGCTTCTTCCTCTGAAGGGGGCAACAGGAATGCTGCTAACACACCAAACCTTGATGCTGATGCACAGTTCTCCCGTTCACTCGTCCTCTTTTATTGACTTCACGAGGTTCTCGTGACACCTTCATCCTCTTGACTGTGAGCAATGCTCCTAACATAGTCTAAAATAGACTCGGTCTGGCAATGACAGAGCACAGTGTTACATTATTGAAGAAGTCTGTGGCGCCGCTTGATACCCATTTGACCTATTCTTATCGCCTCAATTGCCATACTTCATTCTAACACCACAGCTAAAATTACCCCAAAAATTACCCCAGGAAAATCATTTTCATATATTCTGCATGAATCCAAGAAGTCTGTGAAGAATCCGTCTTTAGAGTGCGTAAAAGTGCACGGCAAAGTGTAGGCTATAATAGGTGGTCCTTAATAATGAACGCGTCTGCAGGGCTCTGAAAGGCTGGAAGGAGGACACTGGACTATACAGTGTGACTAACTTTAATTAGACATAATTATATCAAATTTAAAATGGAGTTTAAAGTCAATGGAGCATGTAATTGGGAAACAACCGATATCAGCAGGTATCAAAACAGTGCTGCTTCACATTTAAAAATGGATTATGTCCAGGTGTGTCCGGGTCTGCTGAGTAAGTAACATAACCAGCAAAAAATTCAAGAAGTAAAGATTAAATAAAAATTAAACTTACAGGATTTGGATTCTGGTGAAGGCGGAGAGATACTTGAAACAGCAAGGTCGCTCTTTGATTTTTTCGGTTTCTTTGGGTGAATTTGCCACGGCTTTTCGTAGTTGGTGTACTCCCTCCGAGTGTTTTTGTTTTCTGTCAGGAAAGACAGTCAGAATTTATGTTCAGAACACAGCATATCATAGGACTATTTATCATGAACTGGGGGCACTATGTGCACAGGCAAATACTTTATTCTGATTGTGTGTGTCATTGTTATCCCTAAGATGTCTACCGCAACCATAAATGACAGCAAAGCACAGTAGACATTTATGCTAAAATGAATCAAGGGCAGATATATTAAACTCTTTTGTTTTTTGCGGGGTAGACAGGGAGTTTTGTTCAGCCAGGTCCAAGAGAAAGGCAGGGGACACGCAGGATACGTACAATGTGTTTGCATGCGTGTGTGCACCAACCTGGGGAGCTCTGTGCCCAAAGTGCAGCAGAGCCCGAGAAAGCTCTGTGTAGCTTGCCAGGGCTGTCTTGCTTGGTCTGCAGGTGATCAATGAGAAAAGGGATTGGATGGTCTGGAGTCTCAGTTATCAATTTGGTCATCAACTCCTAGAGAAGAGGGCAAAGCAGAGAGCCATTAGAGCAAAGTGGCACTGCAACAAGAGTGAGAGAGCAGATCCAAGCCAGTGGAGTATCCGCCATGCTGATGCTGAGAAACACAATCAATCCCTAGAAGCATCCCAGGAGTTTTTTGTAGTTGAAATCACTCAGAGCAAGTGTGAGCGTCGAGCAAGTGGTGATTTATACCATGCCCGGTATCACAGTCTTTAAATAATAAAAGATGGTACTAGTTTTTCCTTACAGATGTGGAGCAATTCCCTTCTGCGTCTATTAGTAAAGCATGTCTGCAAGCTTGTTAAAAATCAGATGAGGCAAGTATACAAGTAAATAAACACTGCAGCAACCAACGGTGTTCTTCAGCAGCCTTTTCGCTGAGTAACATTTGAAATATGAAGTGCAATTTTTAAAAAATGAAGGTGTAAATTTTTCTTCAAGCTTTTCTCCAGCAGCTCATCTGGTGATTTTCCAAAGTTTGCAGCCTGAAAGTTTCATTCTGACCATGTGCACTTGCACAGTTGAGAAAGTGTCGAGCAATCTTTGTGTTAGTATTGTGCAGCCAATAAACTCCCGCCTTTATAATACACTTTGAGGCCCAGAGTGACATACGGGACATTTCAGGGCATTTTGAGGGTTAGATTTCATTTTACTGATTTAGTAGTCCGCCGCTAACTCAGTAAATATTTGTAATCTCTGAATAGTATGAGAAGGTGGCCCCTTCCTTTCTTTTTGAGCTGCAATTGACAGTGGTACACAGACTGATAGAAATTCTCAACAGTATGACTAGCGGATATAGCGCCACGGAGATCTGACTCAGTGTTGCACAAAGCTCCATGGATATATCGGCAATTTTCTAGTTTTCCGAGGGGTGGGGTGGGGGGGCTGATGGCAGCCAGTTATAAAATTTAATATATCACCGATGCCTAGATAGTTTTGACACTTTTAGATGTTAGAGAGGAACTTGGCATTAGCAGTCTGACAAATATAAGGTGCACAACCCTGTGAATGTCACAAAAAGTGCACAAACTCTTAGTTGTGCTCCTGACTTGGTGCACTGCAGGCTCTTCCAATCAGTTTGACACCGAAATGATTATTTACTCACAGCTTAAGTTAAAAATGGCAACTGCACGGACGGAAGTGGTGTGCACAAGACTTCCACGGATGGTTGTAAACGTAGAAAGAGCATCCAGAGATTACATGTAAGCATAACATCACTGGGATAAACTCACATTTTTGACTAAGGACATTTTGAGAGAAAAGCAGCTGAAAAAGAAAAAGTGTACCTCAGAAAAAAAGAGGGAAAAACACACTGGTGGGAGTCACAGTAACAGGTGCTGAGGGTGGAGGCCATATCTCACTCTGCATGCTAATTTCAAACCCTTCAAATGCATGATGGGAATTGCTTTAAACGAATGATCATGTTCAAACTAATCACGTCACACCCATTTACAACACATTCC
Source organism: Etia nguti (assembly GCA_015106755.1). NCBI lineage: Eukaryota > Metazoa > Chordata > Actinopteri > Cichliformes > Cichlidae > Etia > Etia nguti. The sequence continues at coordinate 88,266 of VUQG01005052.1, read as the reverse complement.
CTCCTTGTAAACACACACTGACAAAAAACACAACAAAAAAAAACAACAAAAAATATTAACACTGCCCAAAACACTAGCTACGACACAAATGCAAGCACAGAAGTGGGGGGTTTTTTCTTCACCTAAAGAGTCAGAAAACCACAGGGCAAAACTCTTATATCACAGCTATAGGGAATAGCAGCCCCTTTGAAGATGATGGGTGCAGTGAAATGAGCATATGTCTGCTCCTGTCAGTGTATTTGTGTGTGCCGCTGCGATACGGTATGAGAATGAACTCTGTTTGACCAGTTTAAGCCAGTCAGAGCAGAGCTCAGGCTGACTTCAGGGTGACTACTGCAGTGAAGCAGAGAAGCCATTAGTGGACTGCAGTGAATTGGCAGTAATGTATGGATAAAATGAGTGCGTCTGTGTGTGTTTAAGTATTTGTGATAGGAAATGCTGTAGAGTTGCTTACCTAGCAGAATTGTATTTTCCTACGCTTTGATGGCTGGTATGCATTTGCCAATGTGAGTTTATTTGTATATGTGCGTGTTGTTTTTTTAAGAGGTAGAGAGAGGATAAAGAGAGCCTGCCTGTGTGTGTATTACAGCTGGCTAGTCTTGGCTGCACTATGTGTGCTCAGAAAGCTAATCAGGTAATTGGTCAGGGGGACATTCCTGCTCTGCTCCAGTGTCTACAGCAGCTCTGACGGGAAACAGCATGTGAATGGATAAACAGGGAGCATGCTGAAATGTCTCTCTGTAAAGGTCTAATAACACAGGAAACTCACGCCACTGTTCGCAGGAGAAGCACCACATGAGAGAATAGCGCACCGAGAGTTTAGCAAAGCAGCGCTCCTCACCATAGTCTAACCGTTTAAAACCTCTAAAAATGGCACTAGGCAAAAGTTGTAATTACTGCTTAGTAGTTCCTGTGGGTAATTTAACTAACTTACCAACAGGAGGTCTATTACTGAAGGTTGTAATTTGGAAGCAAATGATGAGAACTCTGTTAAGTGCCCCAAGTGTTAATTTCTTTTTGCAGGGAAGGGGTAAAGGGAAAATAGTTCTTAGTGGGATGTGCGTTCACAGGGATGCACAGGCATGAGAAGGAAGCAATGGCGCAAAGAAAGAAAAGATCCCATAGCTTGCAGCTACATGTGCATTCTGCACACGTCTGTACTGTACAGCACTCTTGTGCCAACATATATTGATTGCATGTAATATAGAGTGTTCTGCTTCCAGTATGACACACGGCTGTTTAATGAGCTAAAGCACCTCTGCATCCTTCACCATCTACAATGACAATTGTAATAAGGCAAAACCTCACACTGTAAGCAGCAGATTCCACTAAATCTGCACGGTGGATATGCATGCATTTGCATTGCTCACGTATGCAGCAGAGCAAAGTAACCGTGTCTGACACTTTCACATTCTATGGTAATGAGCTGCTTTAAATAACACCAGTCTTGTTTTGATAAGCACATGCTGTTAGACGAGTAATCACATTTCCTTCGACAGGAACCACAATAAGATGTAGACTCAAATTTGGGTCAACATTTTTCTGTGCAAGATGACTTTAATACTATTTGGTTTGGACTTACTTGCGCTAGCAGAACATCATCCTTAACGTATGTTTTTATAAGTGTGAGAGCGATTTCAAGAGTGCCAGAGAGTTTCGGTCTGTGAAGCGGTGATTTATAAGAAGGCCAACAGGTGGCAGAAGCAACTGAGACAGTGGAGTCTCAGTTCGTATCTGTGCAGATATGTCGTTTGGCGGGATATCTGCGTGCCCCAGGCAGTTTCGTTCGGTCACAGTAATTGACAAGCTGTCAGCCAGCCAAGAGACACCCGTGTCCTTGGAAGCTCTCGAGGACTCCCTCCGGGGACAATAGCAGTCATGATACGCTCACTGATGCCTGATACCCCACAACTTAAAAAAACTCCCGGAATTAAAAGTGGAAAGAAGTCGAAAATAAGAGAGGAGGGCAAAGAGAAAGTTCTGGAGGTCGTGCACGGGTAGCAGACTGAGACAGTTTTGACGGTGGCATTGAAAAGGGAAAGGAAGAGAGAACTCTACCAGGGTGGTAAGTAAGGACAAATCTTCAATCTCTGGTGACACAGAGTATCAACCCTGTTCAAGTGTCGGTTGCAGTATAATAAATTTTGCCAATCCCAAGGGGTTCTTTTCCATTTGTTACCTTGGACACTTGGACAATGATTTCTTTTGTGCAAATCAAAGACGGAATCGCAAAGAACACGGACAAGAATAAAAGGTAATAAAAAAGGCTGAACTAAAAAAAAAAAAAAACCACCACATACCGATGGAGCTAACGCTGCTTCACAAGCACTGTGATTTAAGCGACTTTGCCTAAGCCTTAGTTCTTTTTTGTCAACCTGTGAGTTGATGAATTTCCTCCTCAGCCATTGTAGACTCCTGGTGGACTATTTGAGCTATGGATTTATGGATGCGAGGAGACACTGAGCCTGCAGCACACAACACTTACTCTGCATGAGTCGGCTTTCTGTGATGTCTGTGTTCCAAAGAGGAAGTATATCTATTCACATATCTACTGAGACAAGCGCAGTGTGTCTGTATTGCAAGTATGAGTGTAGACATAAGAGGATTTCAGCAGTATAGAGCACACTTACGCATTTTATTTCAGGCTTGTTTGAATAAAATCAGTGTCACCTTCAGCATATTCTGGACTTGCAGAAACAGCTCCTCCAATACTCCCTGGAGGGCTTCCTATCCCTGTCACATATAGAAGAGGCCAAAGGCTGCCAATGATTTACCTGCTCTTTCTGTTAATAAAATATGTCAATGCAAAGTCATATCACAGGTTACTTAAGGTGACATTTGAGTGTCTTTTTAGTTCAGAGCCAACGCAGGTGAAGACAAGCAGAGGGAAAGCAAGAGACATGCCGGTGGAAGACATCCAAACCCTGAATAAGCAGGAAGGCAAGAGCAGAGGAGATCATGTGGAAGAGGAGACTACAGGAGAGGCAATGTCACCTGGCCAGACTGGCACCAGCAGATAAAACTCATCACAAGAGCTGCTCTCATCTGCCTCACTGATATGCACCCTTTACTTGCTTTGTCCTTGCAGAGTATTTGCTGATTATGTTTGATAGGTTTCACTGTAGGGTGCTGTTGGATTGACAAAATTTGCCACAGCAATTTTCAATCGAACATCTTCCAGTATCACATCTTTCCTTTTTCCATTTGCATGCATTTTCCATTTTCTTTCTCCTACAGTTTAATTTGTGCTATTTACTGTTCTGTCACTTCTGCAACTAGGGAGAGCAATTATTATCACCCTCTATTTATTTATGTATGGCTTCCGATACTGTTGGATTCTTTGAAGGCACTGAGAAATAATCGTGTAACTGCTAATTTGCTTATCATCTTTTTGGTAATTATCTGTGGTGCTTGATGGGTCTGCAGGACCAGATTTATTCACAACATTCATACGTGACTTAACCTTTTCAAAACCTACATGACGATCTTTCTGCTGCACAGCAATCAAGTAATTAAAATAGAAAATGAAACGCACAGAGGCATTGCTATGACTATTACTGCTTTCAACGGTACAGCAATTGAAAGTATATTTTCTTATAAAAACCTGGGATCTGGCTTGATGGGAAGCTTTAAAAACCCCGATAAGGAAATAAACAAAACTGAATTGAAAGAAATAACTGCTGTGTCTTTACTCTCAAACCTCATGTGACTGTATTTTGTGTTCTATATGAGAAGGTTGAACAAGAGAGAAACACATTTTCTTCACAAAGCTCTTCTTTGCAAACTTCTTGGGTATCTTGTATATCTTTTTAACTACACATCAACTTCACACTGAGTCACAAAACTACCTAGCGTTTGAAAATCATTACTGAAATCAGAAAAAAATGAATTTTATTTACTACACTCACTGAACACTTTGTTAGGGACACTTTGCCCCATATTGGCCACACTATTACACCTCCACCACCTGCCTGAACTCTTAATAAAAGCCAGGATGGACTCACGCTTTGATTTTGGTTAGACCAGCTTCTACCAGCCGAATGTTGCAGCAGAATCTTCTATTGTTCAAACTTTTGGTGAGCCCGTGTGTCAGTTTCTTGACACAGTGTGGTCTTCTGCCGCTGTAGCCCATCTGTTTCATTCAGAGTTGGTCTTCTCTGTTGCTTTCCTATCAGCTCGAAGCAGCCTGGCCATTTTTGGCTGATCTCTGGCATCAACACGCCATTTTAACTATAAGAACTGCTGTTCTTTAAGTATCGTTCCAATTTTTCCACTTTTCTATCGCCATCACTCAAGGATATCATTCACCCGCCGGCTCTACGTCAACAGTGTGTAGATTTTCCTCTTCAAAATAAAATACTGTATAGCACAATACCATTTGGGACAACTAATACTAGCTAGAGCTAAAGTTGGGAAGACACAGAATGAGCACTGTGGATTGTTTCCGCCATCATTTACATTAAATTTGAGTTGGAAATGTAATGGACAAACAGCCAGGCATCCATTTCTTCCATTTATCAAATTTGGGGTTGGGTTGACCGATGTGTTAAAATATAAAAAAGTGTCTCTTTCTGCTTTAAATGTACTTTGTCTTTGCAACCTTTAAAAACACACATGTAGAGTACATTATAGAAATACATACAGTCTGAGCACAGATAGTGTCTGGACAAATGTACACACATGGTCATTAGTCACCAGCTGAACAAACAGAGGGCAACTGTCAAGGCTCTTTGTATCACATGATCAGCTCTCCTACAACACCAGCATGACTATCAGTTTCACACATCAGTAAGCCTCCACGATCAGTGGGCTGTAAATGGACATGATATCTTTATTAGCATGCACCAGAGCCACTGTACTCTCACTCTCCTCTGATTGTTTCCTGTCTTCTTACAAATACAAGCATACTCCTTCCCCCTGCCTAACACTGCAAGCTTTAAGTCTTCCTAATTTTGGACTTCACTCATCGTGTCCCTGCTTGATCTTCCAGATATCACAGAAATGCTTTACCTTCCCTCTTTGTCCCCATCCTGCACTCCCTCAGGACCAACCTGGCCTTGGGCCGTGTGTTGAGCCGCCTGTCTCGTAGTAATTACTCTAACTGTGCCTGAGGGGAAGCCATGTTAACCCGTGCATGACCACACATCTGTCATACCAAGTTACCAAACTCAAGACCATCACAGAGTTTGAAGAAAAAAATAATGTCTAATTGATACGGGTGCTGCAGCACTTTCTCTGGAACATTATGATGTAATTTAACCAATCCTAAACTTCTCTCCCCTGAATTTTGATGCTGTTCATTTGTAAATGAATCACTTACCCTACCAGCCAGACATCAAAAGGGAAAAAAGGCTTTGTTTCAATTTTCTCACGGTGTCGTAATAAATTACCAAAGGAAATCATTTTATTCTTAATTGACAGGTATTTACCATGCCTACACATTTGCTTAAAAGGATTCAAAATTAGAGTGAGCAGATCTGTGTCTGTATGCTGTAATAACCCACCAACAGGTGTGCATACAAATGGCTGAAACGACAACCATGAGAGCAAGTGTTGAAAACCCGAAGCTATACTTAGTCTTGAAGATGTAAGCTAACGAGCATATCCGGATTTGTGATCAAAGCGACTCACTTCTCATACTGGACTGTATGCAATATGATATACAGTGTTTTTGATAATTAATGCTCAAAATTTAGTAATGTCCACTGTTGTATCACCAGTCTTTAGGATGGTCATTCACTCATTTTTGCTTCAGGTCAGTTTGGCTAAGTGACGGGTGGAGAGGTTTCACTTAAGTTAAAGAAATCCAAAATAAAGAGGAAAAAAAGGAGTTAAATTGGATCACTTTCCAGCAGGAAAACACAAGGAAATAAGAAATATTTCATCTTCTAAGCTATGTGTTTTGTAATGATACATTTTTACCATTGTTCTTGTTTATTTGACCTCGATGAAACAACACTGTAAGAACACGTTTGGATGAAGTAACATTTATGCTTTGTAGTCCATCTTCTGGATATTTTGGTTTCAATATGTGACACTGGCCTATTTTATTTTAAATGACCGTAACGCCGTTATCATTTGTGCTAGAGATGAAATTCAAACAGCTTTGGAAAGAATAGAGGACAGGTTTTACGGGAATATTTGCTGTGTCACGGTAGCACGAAGTATTCATTTTGATCTAAAGAGAAAATTCAAATAGTTCCTAAAAGATGAGAATTATTTTGTCATTTTACAGCCAAAATTACAAAACACGTCCAGGTGACCTGTCTGATACTTGGGTGATAAAAGATTAAGGAGTCTAGTGTGAGTCTAGTCAGATTCTCTGAGCACCGAAAGTCCTTTTGAATTTTTCTTCACAAATTTGCTTAACCCCATGACGTTCTCGCTCAAAGTGATTAGAAAAGGAGGTAGGAGGTCATTTTTTGGATAATTTGACTGTACCCTTTCCCTCCTGTCTGCCACATCCTGATTAGTCCCCCCCGCGCCCCAAACACCTGTTCCCTATCTGCCAATTACTCACCCGTCTCCCATCAGTGAGCTGCTCATGCAGGATGTGTGCTGTTCCTGTATGTTCCCTGTCAGATCGTCTTACTTTCACCATGTCAAGATTTCCAGGCATTTCTTAGTTTTTCTTGTTTTCTAGTGTTCTTGTTATTTCTCATGGTTAGTCATTGATTTTCTTGTGTATGACCTTTTTGGGCTGTTTTATGGATTTGCCTTTTGCCTGCTCCCTACTTGGACTGTTTACCTTGCTGCCTTCCTTGTTCCTATGATCACTGCTTATTTTTGACTAAAAATATAGACTTTGGACTTTTACTGAGCCTCCCCTGTGTTCTCTGTTCAATTCCTTTCCTCTCTTGTTGTTACATTGCAGAAAAGACTGACCTTATTTCCTGCTGAAAAGGAAAAATTAAGTTGAAAGAAAAGAAATAACATAGCAATCCACGATTAAACTGGATGTTCAAAGAATATCAATTATATTAATTCCTGATCTGACTGACCTATGATACACATTCCTAAAAAATAAGACTAACTTTCATTTCATGTTCTATTCTATAGTTAATTTCATGATTTTCCAAAATATACTCTTAATGGCAATATTTCTAATCATTTGAATGACAGTTTGCAGTCTTACAAGAAACCACATGGATGCAGGCAAAAACATGGATATCGGCATGGTGAGTGAAGGTGAGACAGAGGTTCTACCTCTGTAGGACGGATGCTGTTTGATTACGAAAAGTATGACATGGACCAGAAAACTGTACTTTTTAAATTATGACGTACATCAACTCAAATACCACAAACCTTTACTGCCACTACGCAAGAACCATGAGAAAGATGTCACGGTTCTGGGTCCTTTTTGACCCAGCGTTTTGAGTTTTAGTTTATGGTTTATGTTTAAGCCCTTCAGGTTTTCTAAGTTCATTTTTTATCACGCCTAGGTTGTTA
>VUQG01005052.1:64479-80482 GCA_015106755.1 Etia nguti | reverse complement strand
TTTGCCACCCTTAGTAAACTGCCCGTTTTCTGTTAATCCACGTCACGTTCTGTTTTTGGTCTGCATTTGAGTCCTCTTTTTGCAAACACATACAGTCTGCCTCTGCCAGACTGTAACAAAAGAAGCGTCAGGTGCTTAAGACATTAGACCTGCTGCTGCAGTTTAAGCTTAAAAGTACGTTTACATTTGATCTTTTATATTGCAATAAGTTTTACATTGGGGCTGTAATCATTTGTTTTATATTTTATACCATTTTTACATTTTAAAATCCTAATTGAACATGTTTTTTCAGAATAAAAGGAGAAAAAATAACAACGTGAATGAAGGCAAAACAGCTTTGACCCATCGAAGCATGGACTCCGTTAGACCCCTGAAGGTGTGTTGCGGTATCTGGCACCAACATCTTAGCAACAGATCCTTTAAGTCCCATAGGTTGAGAGATGGAACCTTCATTAAACCAGATTTTTTTGCCCAGCACATTCCACAGATGCTCAACTGGATTAAGAGCTGGTGAATTTGGAGGTAAAGCTAACACCTCAAACTTCTTGTTGTGCTCCTCAAACCAATCCTGAAATAATTTTGCTTTGTAGCAGGGCGCACTATCCTGCAGAAAGAGGCCACAGCCATCAGGGAGTACTGTTTCCATGGAAGGGTGTACATAGTCTGCAACAATGCTTAGCTAGGTGGTACAGGTCATAGTAACATCCACATGAATGACAGGACCTGAGGTTTCCCAGCAGAACATTGCCCAAATCATCACACTGCCTCCACCGGCTTGCCTTCTTCACACGGCACATTCTGGTGCCAGGTGTTCCCCAGGTAAGTGACGCACACGCACCCAGCCATCATCTGATGTAAAAGAAAAAGTGAGTCATCAGGCCAGGCTATCCTCTTATGTTACTTTGTGGTCCAGGTCTGATGCTCATGTTCCCATTGTTGGTGCTTTTGACAGTGTACTGGGATCAGCATAGGCACCCTGACTGGTCTGCAGCTGTGTAGTCCCACACACATTAAACTGTGATGCACTGTGTTTTCTGACACCTTTTTATCAGAACAACCAATTTGAGCTAAAGTAGTTCATCTGTTGCATTGAACTACTCGGCTTTTGGTCCCCACGTGCATCAACGAGTCTTGGCCATCCATCACTGCTCCGTCCTTGGACCACTTTTAGATACTGACCACTGGAGACCAGGAACACCCCACAAGAGCTGCAGTTTTGAAGATGCCCTGATCCATTCGTCTAGTCATTGCAATTTGGCAATTGTCATATAAATCTTTATGCTTGCCCATTTTTATTTTGCTTTTAACACATCGACTTTAAGGACAAAATGTTTATGTGCTTCCCAAGTATCCTAACACGACACTAACAAGTGCCATTATGAAGCGATAACCAGTGTTACTCCCTTCACCTGTCAGTGGTCATAATGTTAAGGCCAATCTGTGTAAATATTGTGATTATATATGAGATTGAGATTTGGGTTATATCTCACAGTCCTAGTTCCATTGTAAAATCAAATGCTCAAAGTAATTAAGAGCAAGCAATGTAAATTAATATTGTAATTTATCAAATTTTTTATGACAATTTTTTTTGTATTGTGTGCATATACACTGTTTCAGTGTCTAAAGTGGGCGTGGCAGGATTCCAGGTTTGTAGTGGCTCAGTTTTGGACAATAGCATAAATAATATGCTCTATAAGGCTGACTTGTGCATAGCACTTTAATTTACCTGCATTAAGCAGAACATTTAACATGTTATCAAAACAATTATCTGCCTGAGTTCTGCCATTTGGTTTTCCTATACAGTGTAGATGATCTTCAAATGGGAAGAAATCACAGTAAATGCAGGTCTGACACAGTGAACACATATTTATTAAGTTTAGGTGTATGTTTATGGCCAACAAGAAATATTACCATTTCACTGAGACAGAAAGATGAGGGATGTTAGTAATAATGTTGGTGAAAATAAGCTGCAAAACACTCAATCACACCAAGTCCAGTAAATTATCTCCAAAGGAAGTGGATCAATAGGTCAGGTGGTGTGTGTGTGTGTGTGTCTGTGCATGCACGTGTGTTTCCTAGCCATGCCTGACCTCTTAACAGCACTGCAGGGCTGGACTAGTTAAACCCTGGACACAGCACATTAGAAGAACTACACAGCTGAGCAAGTTGGAGTGGAGCTTTTCCACGTGGATGGATAAACAGTTCACTCAGAGAAATCTTCAGGGAGAAGCAAAGTCATTTAACTTCACTCGAAGCAGAAACGCCAATAAGTAGAAACTGAGCAGCCTACTCGTTTAAATTCCTACACCTCGACCCAAAGTACTGGCTCAAACAAAGTGCAAATTCAATACGGGTGTTCTTTTTTTCCCCAGTTATCGATTTCAAATCTGTCATTCTCACTGTATAGAACTAATTGAGCCTGTTTTTATTTTTATTTTTTTTAAAAGTCATATGAATGATGAAAGCAATACATACACGAACTGCAAAGACATTATATGCATTCGTGTTGCATCGATATTTTAGAAGCAACAGTATTTTTCATTTGCAAGTTTCTAAACACTGTTGTGAACAACCCAGACCTGTTCTATTTAATTAAATACATATGTAAATCACTTTAAATACAGTCTACATCATTACTCATCAATGTCATTAACATTGGCGAGCAATCATAACAGCCTCTAAACTATAACCAATACTCAATTCATATCAAACCTGTATTCAAGCTATTAAAGTCACAAAGGAGAAAAAGTCAGGCCCCAATCACTTCACAGAGCAGGGCTGTATTTCAACATATGACTGTTACACCAGTTTCCAGTTCAATGCTGTGACATTTTTTTTTGATCCAGGCAACATTTACATGATCCATCAATTCACAGTTCCAACAGAACCATTATATCGCCTAAGACATGATTGACAGATCACAGCGGGGAGGAATATAAGAGCGGGTTTTTACACCGTCTGCTGATAAAGGCAAAGAATGTCCCATTTTACACCTACTGTGTTACACAAGTTTAAATGTCAGAAGCTTGCAGGTAGATCCTGCAGATCCTCCTCCGATAAAGCAAAGATTGAAGAATTAGACCCATTATTTCACTCAATTAATGAGCCCTGTGTGTTGACAAATGTCAGGAAAGGGGGACTTTTATAGTTTTAAAAAGTGGCATTTACAATGGAGTATCATACCGAGTATAATAACGAACCTGAGCATGTGACCTTCAGCTTGCTTTAATGCCTAACACTGACTGGGATTTGTCACATTGCAGTGAAACTGCTAAGGCATTGGAAAAGGGCAGGTGTTTAAAAAGAATATCAATTTACCAAAACACTTTACAATACGTTAGAGAGCAATTACTTCAGTTATTATGAGAGGCTGCTTCACTGTTTTGGAAGAATATTATGTCTGTGTTGACTCAGCTTGCTATCTCTGCAAAGCAACCATTTCATTAGTGGGGTGGGGTGGGGGATCGATTCTCTGGCAAATCATAAGCTGTGTCTCATCAGAGCGAGTAAATGAACCCTCACTCGCTTCTACTCACACTGTTTAAGACTGCAGCTGGGTATGAGGAAGGAGTGATGACGTGTTGCCTTAGGAGGAAATAAAATGAAATTGAAGTTAGATTTTTATGCAACATGAAAGCAAAGGGTAGATTAGTACAGATCGGAGAGTTCAAGGAGGGAGGGAGGACTTAAACATACATAGCCAATATTGTAAGAGGACTCTTAATGGAGACAAAGGACATCTTTTATTTCCATTACAAAATTGTACACTTGCGTTGGAAAAGGCTCATCAATAAATATATTTTGGCAGATCCTTCACCAAACAAAGGGCGGCCATATATATATATATATATATATATGAGTTATGTAAAAGCTGAAGGAGACAATCCATTTATATTTTCTGTAAAAATTAGATCTTTCGCTAAAGAAACTCTCTACAGAGCACTACCGCTACACAGAATTTCTGCACTAATGAGCTAAAAGACTCCTGGGAATACAAGTGTTTAAATTCAATCATTATTAATTTAGTGGTGTTGTGACGGTTATACTGCGTTTGGACTTTTTTTGTGGATGTGTGATCCAGTTTCCACTGTTTGTGTATCTGAGAACAGTGTTGAAGTTTAGCTAGCAATGAGCCACCACAACAGAGATTAATTACCTGTGGCTAGTATTCATCAGTGTTCCTGTGACCGTGCAGTGAAATGAATAGTCACTGCATGTTTTTAAGCTTGATATCTCGTCATAGTCAAGGGCCCGAGCGCAAAAGACTGCAGTTCCTTTAGTGGCCGTTTGAGGCTGGTTCCAAAAGCAAGTCAGCCACGTTAAAATGGCTAACCTCACTGTGGAAAGAAACCACTTTAAAGCCTGCTACAATTTTTTGCTACTTCTCATCAACTCAAAGAACTAGATCTCTCAGCTGTGTTTGTGGTGTTGGTGCCTTTTCAGAGTACATTATCTCTCCAAACTGTCCCAGTCTGCAATGTTAATGCACTGCTTGCTTGTTCGCTAAGCCTGCTGATCAGTTTTGGTGGAAGAAATTTTAGTATTTTATTTCATTAGGAGATGCCTGTTTATCCTTTGCTTTGCTAATCTAGCCTGACAGCTCTTACTGATAACATTGCCCTCCACCTTCAAAACAGGGTCCCACAAACCAATGGGTGATATCATAGTGGTTACATCCAAATGGGCATAGTTCAAAATTGATAAAAACTAACTTCATAGCCAGCAACATGTAGCTTGAGAACCTGTTCAGTGGTTTTCCACTCAATACCCACTTTGTTATTCACACCTGTTAAACGTCTTATTAATGCTAATATTTAATTGGCCAATCGCACGGCAGCAACTAAGTGCATTTAATCATGTAGACATGGTCAAGACGACTTGCTGAAGTTCAAACTGAGCATTAGAACGAGGAAGAAAAGTGCTTTAAGTGGCTTTGAATGTGACATGTTTGTTGGTGCCAGACATAGTGGTCTATTTCAGAAACTCTTGATCTACTTCACAACATATTGAACCATGTAGCAGATGGGCTACAGCAGCAGAAGACCACACCTGTCAGCTGAAAATAGGAAATTGAGGTTGCAATTTTCAGAACAGAAGACTGGAAAAACACTGCCTGCTCTGATGACACTGCAACATTTGGACAGCAGAGTCAGAATTTGACATAAGCAACATGAAAGGATGAATCCATCCTGCCTTGTTTCAAAGGTATAGGCCAGTGCTGGTGGTGTAATGGTGTAGGGGATATTGTCTTGACACACTGTACCAATTGAGCATCATTTAAACACCACAGCCTACATGAGGATGGTTAGTGAGCATGTCCATCCCTTCATAACCACAGTGTACCCATCTTAAATAATAATAAAGTGTAAAATGAGTGTAGCTCTATGACACTTTTATATATTTTTTTTTACAAAACTATTTATGAAGATTAAAAAAGGAACAGTAAAATGGCAACCTTACAGCTGGCAGTATTAGAGAATAAAACCTCTATTATATAGAGTGTGGTAGTGTAATATCTTTCACAGTAAGAATGTGCTGCAGATTATAGAATGTATATTATAAAAGCAGCACTTTGATGTAGGCAATTCTAGCTGGCAGCACATTAGTGTAACTTAACAGGGCAAGTTTTAAAGTGTTTGTGATCACGACGGTTTCTTGTTTATAATGACTATCTGTGATACAAGACCATTATATTGTAATAGTATCACTACATTTTGTTTTTGTAGTTCACTTTGCCATAACTGTCCACACTGTACTCTTGTAGTCGTTTAATTACAAGTACATTTATAAATTCATTTTACCTGTAGGTGTTGTATTGTTTGGATATCAAGCTTCCAGCGAGCCCCTTTTTTGGTCTGAGCAGCACAGAACAGCTGTATCATTCCTTCACCTGTATCAATTTTCTACATCTGATCCAAAAAAAGAAAAAAAAAAAAGAAAAAATTACAGCGAGAATTCAAGCCTCTCTTCAGGACTTGTCCAATAAAAAAAAAAAGAACTTGTTTCTTCACAACTGAATGCACACGGATGGATTTTCTTTAGGACAACAATGAAATGGTCAAGGGTTTTCAAGCGCAGCAGCAGGGTAGCAGCTACATCATTTTTCTCATGAGGAGAGCGGCAGACCCAGGAGTTTTCAATATCCCCCTCTTACTACACCTCTTTCTCCCTGCTGGCAGTTTCCCCAGCAAATCTACATGACACAATGCAGCCTCACAACACACCATTTGCAGCCTATTTGCTGTGAACACCTCGCCAAAGATCCCCGTCTCTGTAACTCGGAATAACAAGTCTGTTTGATAACTTTGGGAGACAACTCTGGATGTGAATGGTTCACTATAAAGTCTCATCACAGATGTTTGCAACAAATGCATTTTTGATCAGCGCGGCCAGCACTTCCTTGGCTTTAATCGCCTTCAATCGTCACATGAAGGAGACACAGTGGAGCACGGAGCAAGGAATGAAAAAGAAATCACAGACAGGCGGCAGAGAAGGGTGGGGTGGGGTGGGGGCAGGTGGAAGAGGAAGATGGAGGGAGGAAAGACAAACAATCAGAGATTACAGAGGCCTTTCAACTGAGCGGTTTTGAGCCTGGTAGGAACATCATCTCTCTTCTACGCTGGTGAAATGCATGTTAGGCTTGAATCACTGTCCACGGTGCTGAAACAAGCCACAGTACTGCTCCTGCAATCCGTTTCCTGCATGCACTTTAAGCTCGGTGCGTTTGCCGCTTCCACACATGCAGCTGGAGAACAGAAGTGAAGCGTCAGCACATTGTGAAGCACATGAGATGCACGTATAGAGTCAGTTCACGTATACAGCCATCCCTCTGTATCCTTGCTTCCTTCTCATGGTGATAAGTCATCCTCGAAATCAGACTTCTGCACCTCAGAGAAAAGCTACTTCTAATAAATCTGATTATGTCTCACACCCGTGCAGTCCTGCTTTTAGCAATTAATCCAGGAGCAAACAAGGGATGAAGTCATGCTTTTCCTAACCCCCTGGGTTTCTTACTGTATCTCTCACCCGGAATAACCCCCGATGAAGAACACAGACCGTTTCAGTGACAAACACACAGCGAGGCTGGATGTGTCCTCTGTAGCACAACGCATAGTAAAAGCCAAGCCTGCTGTGTGCAGTCTCAATTACAAGTGGCTTCCCCCAACTTCACCAAACTGTAACAGGCACAGAGGAGATGCTATATCCCAGTCTTCTTAAATGCAAATCATAAACAGAAGGATCTAAGCTTGGGGATGTGAGGGCAGGCAGAGCAGCCGATATTGCTTTATAAGGTTTGCAGTGTCGTTTAAAGAGAAGCGCAGGGGGAAGATATCGGCTGTATAAGTGCAAGAAAATAAATGTTTTTTTTTAAACCAGTCCTTCTGATTTAACCTCTACGACGCATGAGTAATAATGCAGTAATAAGCCAGTGACCGTTCACGCAAACTATAAATTAAAGCGAATAACGCAGTCCGGTGCAAAGGAGTGGTGGTCCTTTAAACCGGCTGCCAATAACTTCGGAGTTGGATGCACATTCGTACACTCACCTCAAACAAGGGTCCGATTTTATTCTTCTCTAGATACGACTGAATTCTTGACTGTTGAAGAGACGCCATGGAGAAACTGTTGTGCCTCGCGGAGAGCTTTTAGCGGGATGAAATCATGAGGTGAGCCGCTGTCATTCGTCCTTCAGGAGACGTCTCAGCGACTTGAAATGTAGAAAATGTGTACCGGGTCGGCGGCGACCGAGCCACGTTAAGTTCAGGCAGGTTTGCGTCAAGTGCGGAGCGGGCGACTCTGAGTCCGGCTCATCCTGGAGGAGAGTCAGCCCGGGACCTTCCCCAGCTTGTCGCCTTACTGACTCTGTGGCGGTAGCTTCCCCGCAGGAGCCAATGCCACAGCGGCTCTGTGACAGGGATTACAAATCTTCCGCTTACTGGCTGCCAGTTTTAACAGCGCCACGGCCACTCCCACTTATACACCGGGCACTGCCTAGCACTATCTTTAACGAGACTGTGGTGGGTGTGTGTGCGCGCGCGCGCTTCACCATGTAAATTGGGCAACAAATTCGTGCACTGACCACAGTTACTGCGCATTCTGCTAATTACCACAAGGAAACAAGTGCACTTCTCTCCTCGTATCTTTAATTAGACCACATTACCTGCACATTGATAAGTAAAACTGCATGCACACCTAAATAAAGAGTTGTTGAAAGGCGGGTACCTTCTACACCAACTACAACCAACAAGGCCGGTGGAAAAGTGGTCATTTTCAGGAGTAAATCAACTACAGAAATGCCCCCTGTACTCAGCTTTAATATACATTTTACAAACTGTATACATGGCAGGATTGTTATTATTTTTGTAGGATTTCGAAGGAAATATGCAGAAAAATCCCCCAATCAGCTTCATTTTTACATTGATCATACAGAGGCATACAGTCTACGTAGGAAACATCACCCTTTGCATAGTAGCGAGCTAGTAATCCACTCTACAATGATAGCATGTTTTAATCCTGAGTACTGTCAATATATATATAAATATAGGAACACAGAATATAGCTCCTAACTCTATGCTGTTTTATGTTAATACTGATAAAAAAAATCACTGAAAAATCTTCATGTTCATGCCTAACAATCTGAATCCAGTGAGACAGTATGGCTCTATCAACACTTTTTTCCCTTGTTTTTCTTTCTTTTTGCTAAATGCTGTGCATATTAACAAGTGAATAAACATCTTTTCAAGAAACACACACACACACAGTCATACGATTAAACAGCACGGAACTGACAAAGCACTGAAGTCAGAGCTGAACAGAAGCTGACAAATTACTGGCTAATTTGAACAAATACTGTGCCAAATTACATCCAGTATCCTTCTAATCATTTTTTTTTAAATTTCATATGCAAATAAAGCTAATACCATGAAATGCAAATGTCCCTCATAAAAACAAGAAGAATAATATGCAGACACTTAACTGATGGGATTAATTTTGTTCATTCATTAAGCTAATTTCGCTCCTTTCGCTCTGACACGTTGTCTTGTCAGACGCATCACAGAATAAAAAGAAAATCAACAATATGTATCAAATACAACAGTGAAAAATGTAAAGTATTAAAACACGATCTAGGGTTTACAAATTCTATTTACACTTTAGGCAGCTACTCTGGACATGTAAAATGAACCCAATAACTCTCTTTAATGTGATTAAGCTATTGGTGGAGGGAAAGCGTTGCTGACTCAAAAGATCCTCAAGACCTCTTCCTGGATGCGATGCATTATGGATCACCATCTGGGGGTGGAGGCTGGCACAGCTTGTACAACCTGATCAGAGAAACACATATGCAACATGACGCTTAATTACATTCGACCCAAGCGATGATTCTCCAGGCTTCAGGTCTTTGTTTGGAGTTACCGGATATGTGCCCGTGTACTGGAAGCATGCAGTAACATCTCTGTATTACCAAGTAAAACAATATTAAATATGCATAGAAAGTAAAAACACAAGCAAAAAACTTGTACGTACAAAATAAACTATGCACAGTATCTTTGTTACACTTGATAAGACTGTTCTCTATACATCGTAATGTAAAATATAAAGTGCTCATGTATATGTGCATGAGCTGTTAAATCCATATTCATTTATTAAATGTAAAAACTGTCCTAATAGTTTCCATACTTCTCCCAGTCAAAGCATAGTTTCTTCTGCCACCTTGGTGAACAGAAACATTACTGTAGCAACACTTTGATTTGCTCTTGTCCATGATTGGTCACTTGTAATCCAAGATCAAACGCGAGCAGTATAAGATATGATGAATTTGTTGGAGTGGACCCCTCTATTTCGTGAGGTCTTAACATTTTAAAGAGGCCTGAACCAGGTCAGGGCCAGCGGAGCACGAGAACCTGCCCGTCTTGTTTGCCCTTCTTTGTTTTGCCTCTGACGAAGGTCTTGAAGACAGCCTCGCTGCTTGTTGATAGTGTAGGTGTGCACTGTGTTCCCAATCTAAATGATGGTATGAAGAAAACCCTCTTTGCCAAGTGAGAATATGAGACGCATTTGTGCTCATCTCTTCTGAAAAGTTTTTTTTTTTGTGTGTAACAAATGCATCAATATTTTACACTTCACATCTGCATCTCCTGAAAAATTATTTCTGCACAGCGGAAAAACCCGGTCTCATTATATTTTCCACAACATCACGTGAATTTCTTGCAACTTCAGAGTTAACAACACATAACCACAGGGCAAAGTAGCACTAAAATGTAAGAGACCCTTCAATCTACAGATTAGGAGTGTGGGGAACAGGAATGAGAGTCTATCTTGTAATGACCCTCAGAGGAAACATACATATCCCATAGCTGTGGCAGCTACTTATGCTGCAACACTTATGACATAAGCCTGCAGGGAGTGCAGGCATTTTGCTGCATGACCACAATGTCTCAGTGTCTCAACACTAATCATCCGGCCACTTAATTTTATTTGTCAATTTCACTAAAAGGTTCAAAAGGGCTGCCTCTCACACAAAACGTATATGCCATAGCCAAATGGCTAGAGAAGTCTTTGCCCTCCCGTTAAAGCTACTGAGCAACAGGAATTTTCCTGCTAATATCCCTAAAATGACCATTTGGTTCCAGACCTGTTGAAAAAGCACCCACAGAGATCTATAGCACTACAGTGCACATCCTTCTGCTTAATTCTTCTCAGCTACTCAGATGGACATTATGGAAGCATGTTTTCATGCTGAACAACATCTTGAACTCTTCCAAAACCAGTCCAAAAACCATGTTTTTAGGCTCGTTTTATGCGCATAAATAAATAGTTTATTTACTTACATAGCTTCCAAGTCAGTTTCCTCACTAAATTATTGGATTTAATCATAGACTGTATATAAAAGACATACATAATTTTTTGGTGTAAAACGTGAAGCCAATGATGAAGTGGCTTAACGCTTGATAGGTTGATTTGCACTTTTTAAAAAAAAATTTTGTGAAAAAAAAAAAAGTCTTGTGATATCATATGAATAACAGAGGCCCCTTTGCTAACCAATCTTGTTAGTTAGCAGTAACTAATCAGCTCTACTCTCTGCTCCAAATATAGTCATGTCTGATTAATAAATACAGGAAACCCAGAGCTTCAAACTAATGGTTGACATCCCGTGGTTACATTCATCTTTTATGTCGTTCATGGAAAGAAGTGGGAAGAAAGATCCATTGCATGAAGTTTGGAAAATCATAAAAAGAGTGGTCTCAAAAACAGGAAAAGCGAATATCCTTTAACTAATGTTTCCACATGCGAAACGAGTGGTGCGTGCAGCTTTACCTTGGGACGGACGATGGCGTACGATCCCTAACTCCCAGGTTCTTGGCAGAATTTTGAACTCTTGCCCCCTAAAAGACAAAAAGCCATAATTCAGGACAAGGACATAAATCCAAAAGCAACAGCCACAAACAGAAGCTGAATGAAACACCACAGAGAGAAGAGCTTAAACAAAGCTTAGACAATAAGCCGAAAAACATTCCTCCCCTCTGAGTGCTGAAAGTTGCTTTTGCCTAAAGCTACAAAAAAAAAAAAAAGGTTTGTCAGCTCTTAGAAATAATAAATTGCTGAGCAATATCATTCAAACCATCTACAATCTGACATCATTTGTGCTGTTCTTCCAATAATAGCTTATTGATGTTTATTTAATCAGCAGCACTGTGAAGTTTTGAGTCAGTGTTGACTTTAGTGGAATAGCTCTTCATGGATCTATGGTTTCCTCTTCTCATCTTTGAACAGATTTATTTATGGTCATAAATTCAAAAACACAAGAAGCTCATATTTCACCTCTCCAGTGATAGTTTTTAATTAACAACATGAGGATCTCCAGCCTTGAATGACTTTCAGTCGTCTGCAGGAGAGAAAGTATAGGTTCGCTTCTAAATATTGTATGTTTTGAAGCATATGAGGTGCACGGTGCATGTATAGAGTCTAAATTTAAGCTGCTGCTGCCAGTGTGTAGCTCTTCTTTGTTTCTGTGTAGCCAAAAGAACACTGCGGATTAGTCTTTGTAAGGAATTGTAAGCCAGTAGTAAGGAATCTGGAAGATGAATAGGGTGTCTGCCTGTGTGTGTTACAGAGTTTGATTATGCCCAGTCAGGAGTATGTCTGTTCTTTGCTAATGTTCCTTTAGTCTGCTGGCTGTGCGCAGAGTCGGCAGATAAATGACTGTAGGGGGGCAGGAAGCAACTTAGGCTTTCAATTTAGAGGCACGAACACCTGCGCTCACAAACACACCGTCTCTACATCTGTGCTGCATGTACGTAAGCAAAAAACACATAATCAAATCTTTTTTCTTTTTTTTTTTAAAAAGAGGTCATCAGCGGATCTGCATCTGCTCTTTGAGCAGAGAGGGAGGAAGCGGCCAAAAGTGCATTAGCCGACCTCTCAGTTACAACTCTGCCGTGCCCCATCTTACCGTCTGCTTCGAGTTACAGCCAGATAACAGGATAGCATCAGCAATTACTCGATGCCTATCACGGCCATCCATTCTGATGCCTCCAGACAGAGATGAACCCTAATGTCCCTGAAGGACACAGCATCCAGAGAGACGACACAGAAACTATTTTAAAAACAAATTAAATAAGTGGAATTTTGTTTACACGACTCGGAAATTATCTGAGTACTGTGACAGACCAACATAATGAATGTATACTCTCACAGGATGGTTTTGGAGATGATAAAAACAAAGAAAGAAGAATTTTAGACCACAAACCTGTGAAACTTTCAGATTCTTATTAGGTTCCAACAGGATATTAAACTTTTTGTTTTTATCTACTTCACAAGTAAGTAAAAAGAACGGACATCTACATCCACAGCATCTACTCTCACCATCCACTTTATTAGGTACACCTATTCAGCTGTTCATTAACCACACAATCTAAATTCTAATCATGGCAATAGGCTATTAAAACCAATATGTTGGTAACAATAGGTTTATCGTGTCCCAGGTCTATTGCTAAAGCTCCACAAACACTGAGTAAAACTTAAAGTTTAGGCTTACTGGAATGTCTTCTTCTCAAGTCACATAACACAACATTTATTATCACATTTTGTAATAAATAATCTTGTGTCTGCATTCAGTTTCACACCAATCCATACTACAGTTATTAAGATATTGTATTCTGGGCCACAGTGGTGGAAAAGCAGGCAGATTCTGCCATTAACAAAGCAGCAAGTATGTGATTATCACAGACTCAAATACATATAATTCTAAAGAATATATGTGTTTAAAAAAAAAAGATTAATATGGTCGTCCAGGAAACAGCAGAGTTCAAATAGTGCATGCACAGTCCTTCGGTGGTTTACAATGAGCATCAGTTCACTCATGCATGCGAAGTGCTGCCTGTAATCAGTAGAAATGTTTTCATTTTTCACATGTTGACTCTGCAAATACTTAATAACACACATCTGTTGGCTGTTTCTTTATGTACTGTATCAGCTTCTAAAAATGGGAGACGTAATATTTGCCCCCAGCTTTAATTGAAAGTAAAATTAATTATTCAAAGTAAAATATTTGTCAGCATATTCAATCAGGTTTAAACAGCAGCGCTTACTTCTCCGCAAAATGAATTTCTTATATTTAATAAGTTGAAAGGGACTAGGATTTTTCTTTTTTCATGAGTTCATAAGGCCAATACTATAAGTTATTCTTTACCTTTAGTATAAAGTTGTACACTGTTTGTATACAGAACAAATATTGGACATATTGGATGCAAATTGGGCAAAGCAGGTCTAATCTCAGATTGATTTGTAAACCTCCAAGCAGCATTCTCATTCTGAATTACGTTGTCTGGGCTTGATGGATGAATCCTGCTGGGACTGGATTCTGTGCTGATAACCTTTTTTTGTGAGCAACTATGACTCTACAGCGAAAAAGAAGATGATGTGTCATTCAAATCCTGTGTGATATTCATATTCACCAGATTCATCAGCTGATGTCTGAGAGTAAGGGTAGGCACGCACACGCACACGCACACACACACAAAGCAGCTCAGATTCCCCAAAGCTCTCTATCTGGGCTGAACCATGTCTCCTCAGTGTTTGTCGAGGTCAACAATGATGCAAGGCAAGAGAAAATGTCTCACTACAGAATAAGGTTTAGTCGTGTTAATCTAAATAATAAATCCCCATGCCTGCACTTTTCAGAACGGATGTAAAATATCCTCAAATCATAGCCCTCGCAACGAGGTTCCAAATTTTTGCCAGCTGGACACTATACAGCTCAAGGTCACACGATGCACAAAGTTGCATCCTGCTGGCTGCCATCCCATTTCTCTGAGAGGAGAAATTAAATGCCTCTTGTCCTGCAGGATCTGAGCCTACTGGGTAACCTCTCATCTCCTGTCAGTGAAAATAGCATTGAAACCACAACTTACACAACTTTCAAAGAGAGTTTGAGCGGTGGTCATGGATAGAGCCTTTTTTTTTTTTTTTTAAAATAAGGTGATAATGTGTATGCACTGAAAGACTAATAAGAATTTTTTCCTTTGACTCCTAATGCATATGCAGATAAACAAACAAGCCCCAGACTTTCAACGAGTCCGCTGAGTTTCTCATTACTCTCTCATTTGGTCCAATTCATATTCTGGTAGCAGCGAATGCATATTTGATCAGTTTGAAATCAGGTAGGGGGGGGGGGAGAGAGAGAAAGAGGCAAAACAAATTATAATGTAGACAGGAGCTAATGATTTTTTTTTTTTCATGTGGACAGCGGCTAATATTTCTTTCATTACCCAAAAGCATACTTACTGCTGGTTCCCTTTAAAAATGTCATTATTACTGAAGTAATAGACTCTGTGAGAAATATTGACCAAGGAAGTTAAAATGGCACAACTCTCTCTATTCCACTCGACGAAGCATACAGTCTATGTGATGACTTCAGATGCAGAAACTGTTCTGTGAATTGAGACACAAATTTTCTCAGAGAGTGAAAATGTCACCGCGGTAGACGCAGCAGCAGCATCAGGATGCTGAGATGAAATTTAACAAAAGAGGCCAAGGTACGTTCCAGGTGTGGAAATCAGAGTAAGTCATTATAAGATACCTTCATGATGCTGTTCTTTGGTGCGTGACTTATCCCAGAATAGTCATCTAAGACGGATAACAATATCCGTCTATGTGGGGAAGAAAAACTACCCATCAGAAGGTAAGACGGAGGAATTATGCATTTCTACTCTGCAATGTGTTGTGTGTGTGTGTGTGTGTGTGTGTATTACGACGATTAATGTGTCAGTTCAGTTAATTAGCTCTCTAGTTTCCTTTCCACCTCTCTGAGTTTCTTCTTTTTTATCATTTTTTTTTTAACCTCAAATAAGTTAACTTCCATTCACTTTACCCTTATTCATTTATAAACGCCAACGCAGTAGTTATTCTTTTTAAGTCATCGTGGCAGGAAAATGCATTGAGAAGACCTAAATGCTTTAATTAAAAAGCACTTATTTTTCTTGTTTTTAAAAAAAGTCCCCCATTTTCAGAGGCTCAAAATTGACAAGAAGTTTAAAGGCCTGTTCCCTCATTATTCACTGATAAATTAAGCAGACAAAAGATTTGGAGTTGATTCCAAGAGCTGAAATTGAGTTTGGCATTTTTTCACTGGAGCTCTCAATTCGAGGTTAAAAGGACAAAGGACCAAAACACACTGTACAAGAACTCAAGAGTTTCTTGAGGCAAAGAAATTTGATATTCTTCAACACCCATGTCAGTCACCTGATCGCAACGAAACAAGAAGATAAAAGTGAAGGAACAACTTCAAGGGACTGACTGCAGGATTTTCACCCAAGTATTTAAAATTCTATTATGTCCAGGTACTTTTGAGGCTGTGAAAATGAGAGGTTATATATAAAACTGGCTGTAATTCCTAAACAGTTCATCTAATATTTTTATTCAATGCATTGTATTAAAGATGAAAGTCTACACTTCACTGATCTCAGTTTTTTTTTTTTTTTTTTTTTTAAATTTTAAAAAAAGG